>JASCZI010090648.1:87917-98024 GCA_036250425.1 Stylosanthes scabra | reverse complement strand
AAATAAAAATAAAAATTGGGTTATGAAAGTTAGCTTGTGAACATCTCCAATTCCTTGATCTTGTCCCTTTTAATTGATCTTTGTTTAGTAATTGATTTCTTTGCATGATTAATTGTTGCAATTGTTTCAAGATTCGCGTTCTTGCATGTTTTTGTATGAAGTTAATGATCTTTTCTTGTGTTCTTGTTTAGTGTTGTATTAATTCTTGATTAATCAACTTGATCTAATTAGAGAATCCAATTGAAAATATTGCTTGATCCACCTTTCCTCAAGGGAACGATATCCACTCATTAGTGGTACTACTTGATCCGGTGCACTTGCCGGATTGTTGCGAAAGAATTCGTAGCAACACCAGGCTTCTCATACTCTAGTGCAACGGACCTAGGTCTTTGGAACATGGATAAAACCTCCATGTTCACCTCATTAAGGACTCACTCTCACTAGCGAAAGCCTGGCGTCAACAGAACGGTTTTAACCCAAGGATTACCCATCCTTTCCTTAAGGATTAGTAGCTAGGATCATCCACATCTCAACCCATGACCAAAGCACAAGAACACTATTCTAAAACTAAACCAAGCATTTTATCAAACACTTGGTGGGCATGAAGTAAAGGCATGATTATAACTATGAAATTAAACAAGTAACATGATCAAGCGAGTAGAAAGATAAGAGAATCAACAACTACAACTACTAGAAGCATAAAGAGACAATAGATCATAAAATAAAATAAAGAAATAGTATAAACTTAGCAATTAAGAAAGCTATAAAAATGAGAAATAAGATGAAGAAACTAGAGATTCATTAACATAAGAGCAAAATATCCACAAATCAATCACAAAACAAGTAGTAAAATAAAAGTTTGGTTGGTGATAGGATTTCTAGAGATGAAGAACAATGGAGAGAAACTATGAACTAAAGGAGAGAAAATGAGAGAGATGGAGAACTCTTCCCAAAATCTTCCAAAAACTATTCTAAAACTATTCTAAGCTAAATGAGCACCCAAAAAGGGCCTCAAAAATGGTGGTAATGAGTTGTGGTAGCATCCCTCTATTTATAGGCATCAACTTGGCTTGAAATTCCCTTTTTAGCCTTCAAATTGAGTGCACAGCATGCAATGGCGCGCCCGCACCATATCCATCGCGCGCCCGCGCCCTCGACGCAAACTTCGTCGTTAAGAAAAGGGTGGCGCGGCCACATAGTAAACGCCGATTTTCATATAGACTATTATATATCGTTGTGAAGCTCTGGATGTTAGCTTTCCAATGGCTTTAGAACTAAGTCATTTGGACCTCTGTAGCTCACGTTATGATCAAAATAGTGACAGGAGGTCAGGATTGACAGCATTAGGAGAATTTCTGCGCACTGATCTTCGGATGCAAATTCATCATAGAATCGCTTAGAACCGGAAGAAGTCTTCAACATGAAAGTTGTAGATATTGAGTTCATCTTTCCAAAGAGGCAAATTTTTCCCCAATCCGATGACTATAGCTCCGTTTCTCTGCTTTGAATTCTTCCTTCTTTGTGAAATCTCCTCTTTTGCATGCTTTCTCTAAACCATCCTTGCTTCCAATGTTCTTCTTAGCCTTTCTCATGCTTTTCTCAACCCCTATAAATTTGAAATATAATAGCAAACATATCATTGCATCAAGGGGGAGAAGATTTAGCAATTTATATGCATCTTGAAGGCTAATTTAACATATAATCATTTATAAGCATTTTCTAGCAAAAGATAGAAAACATGGTCATTCACTAGCAAATATATGAAAAAGTATTGATGAGGACATTCTTTTAAGTATGAAATTTATCATAAAAAACCTCCTCATCAGAAAGCTTGAAGAAACTTATGAATATTCCAACTTGTGCGCGAGTTCGGAGTGATGCAGAAGACAGGTTGAATTGGGTACACTATTCTGATGGGCAGTATTCTGTAAAGTCATTCATGGAGGTTGTTTACAAATAATGAGAAACAAGGGGATATGAACATGTATAATTTTATGAAGACGCTGGGAAGAGCATGGTTCCTCCAAAACTTGAGCTGCTAACCTGATTTGTGGTCCTTGAAAAGCTTAATACTCAGGTAAAGCTAATTAAGTGTGGGATAATAGAGCAACATATAGTAAGGTGCGTGCTTTGCAATATCCATGATGAAACTGTACACCATCTATTTTTTAATTGTTGTTCTACTTGGGAATTGTGAAGCAATATCTTGAATTGGTGGGGTGTTAACTGGGTATAGCTGGACAATGCAAAAGATTGTTTTGAATCATAGATGGTGTTGAAAGTAAACAAAGTAACACTGCAGAGTTGGATCATATATTTTTTACAGTAATTTGGATAATGTGAACATTCAATATGAGAAGATATTGAAAAACAAGAATGTTAACTATCAAAAGGCAAGTAGTTTCATTGTGGCTGTCCATGACCAATGGATCCATAAATGAAATCAGAGAGGTTTGAATGGAATGGACATTGGATTAATACATTGGGTTATAATTGTTCTTGTATGAACTTTTTACCCTCACTTGAGTCTTTGGTGAGTGACTAATAATAATAATAATAATAATAATAACTCAAATAATCTGAGCGCATTAAATATGGTACTTTACAAAAGCAATTAAAAATTTTATTTAATGCAATTCAAAGGATATCGTAAAAGAAAAATATTGATCGATCTTGATAAATATATATTATATTAGTATATAAATAAATAAGTATATTTAATTTATATTTTATATAATATATTTTAAATAAGTATATAAAATATTAATGCAAAACTTTTTAAATCTTTTCTATTTAGTAAAGTTAATTATTAAGTATGTAGTAAAATATTTTTTATATTCGTAATAAATTCGTTTAAGATGTTATTTTTAATGCAACAATTAAAATATAATATAATTATATTTTATTTTATATTACATAATGTTTGATATATTATTTCATTTAAATTAAAAATATCTTAAGTAACTATGTTTTGTTAAAATTATTATTACATAATTGTTAAATGAGATATTTTATTTTACATAATTAACAATTTACGTCAAGTATATTTTATTTTATATTACTTAATAATAATATTTTTAACAAACCTATTTATTTAAATCTTGAAGCGACACAAACTAATCAACCAACTTAAGATCAACTGTCCACAAAAAATAAAAGGAAGAATGGACAAATGTACACATGAATAATTTTATGGTGGATAAAAGTACACATGAATTTTTTTAATAATCCAAATGTACACATGAATTTTTTAATGACCCAAATGTAGATATGAAATATTCTAATAAAGAACAAACGTACACATGAATCTTTTATATTTATGTATACTTTTATCCAACGATAGAATATTCTATGTGTAAATTTGGGTCATTAAAAAATTCATGTGTACATTTGGGTTATTAAAAAAATTCATGTGTACTTTTGTCCACCGTGTAATAATTCATGTGTACTTTTGTTCATTTTTCAAAAAAAAAAAGATTAACACACGTATAGTTGTTGTGCTTCCAAAATAACATAGGAGATCTCCAATTTTAATTAAAGAGTAACGTTAGAGAGTCAACGTTAGGGAGCCTATGAGTGTAATTAGGGAAATAGTGGGTGGTAAAAGAAGAAAGATAAAAGAAGAAAATAGCCTATTGGGCCACCTATTAGCTAATAAACTATAGACTCCCTAAACTTTCTCATTATTAAAATATGTTAGGGAGAGGTTGGAACTCAAGATCTTTGTTAGGGGAATGAAACAAATATGATTTAAGCTACGCCTCGTTAGCTATTGAATATGAAACTACTTGTATAAAAATCTATTAATTCCGTTTATTGAAGAATGTATTTTGATTTGGAAAATATAAAACTAGTTATATAAGATATTTTTAATTTTAATATGAAATAATTTATCATACATTGGGTAATATAAAATGAAATATTATTATTTTATATTTTATTTGTTGCAATAAAAAGTAAGATGTTAACATGAATTTATTTTGAATATAATAAAATTTACTCCATACTTATTAATCAATTTTAGTTAATAGAAAAATTATAATTTTTATGTATTGATATTTTTTATTTTTTCAAAATATATTATATAAAAAAAGAAATTAAATATACTTGTTATTTATATCTATCATATTCTATATTTATTAAGGTTTATCAATACTCTTCTTTTTCACCATCCCTTGATTTATATAGCTAGCTAAGTATTTATTGTCACTAGATACTATTTTGGAGTAATTTTTGTCACAATATATTGAAGTTTTTATGGATGATATTTTTCCTTCGAATCTTTTATAACTATTTTTTGTCAGCCTTAGAATCTTTTATGGCTATTTTCGAAAGTTATCTCTTCATCAAAAAATTATTATCTCTAAGATTTAAACCCTACAATTTCTAGTTAAATCATAAATCACTTATTATATCTTAGTTAATGTATAAAAGATTAAATTAATCCGTGTCAATTATGATGCATACACCAATAATAAAAAAGTTAATGGTCAAATTAATCTCCGAAAAATAGGTCTTATAGTCAAATTTATCCCTAAAAGCTTTTATCAATCAAATTAGTTCCTAAAAGATTAAAAATTAATTATATTCATACTTCTGTCATCTTGAAATGCGTTTGGATAACATACTTTTTAGATTGGGTATGGCTTCGACTATTCCTCAAGCCCGCCAATTAGTTAACCATAAACATGTTTTAGTTAATGGTCGTATAGTAGATATATCAAGTTATCGCTGCAAACCTCAAGATATTATAACAGCGAAAGATGAACAAAAATCTAAAGCTCTGATTCAAAATTCTCTGGATTCAGCCCCGCGTGAGGAATTGCCAACAGATTTTATTAGCATTTGGCCGCATGAAACATTAAAACATCCTAAAAATGATGTCCTCTAGATTATAAGAGTTGTTTGAAAAAAATCATTTTGAGTAAATAATGAGGATAATTATTCAATTTTTACATTTATGATTATCACTTAAAATAAATTACGCTATTTTTGTCCAAACAACTTTTATGAATCAACACAACATCGTTTTTAGGGTGTTATGTGTCACTTAATGTTCTATTATGATCATCGTTAACAAAAATTGCTAATGAAGTAACAAAATAATAAACATGATTAAGTTTCAATCTTTTAGAGAGTAATTTAATTGATAAAATCTTTTATGTACGAATTTGAGTATCGAATTCATTTTTCAATGACTAATTTGACTATTAACACAGTAATAATAATTCAAAATTTTAATTTTAATTTTATTAATTAAATATTAATTATTTTTATTTATTTCGAAACAAAATCTTAATACAAATTATAGGCTTCAACGTCAATCACGCAAACATCCTAAACAAATGTTTATCATCATAATTCATAAGCACGTAATGGTGGGGACCTAAACCCTAATGAGCTTCGTATATTATACACACATCTCAACGTCAATAATTAAAGTAAGGTGCAGATTTTTTTCAATTAATATATATAAATCAACTTTTAATAAAAATTAGTATTTTATTTTAAATTTCTATATTTTAATTTTTAACTCTGAACTTTTTAAAACTTAAGATTCAAACAATTTTATTTGCAATAAAAAAGAAATTAAAAGTTGATTTCGTATAATATACTTATATATTGATTACGATAATACTAGATATACCATTGTACACACTTGTACATACCATTTAACAATACAGAAAAATGTAATATTAACACAAAAATAGAAATTTTTCTGTACTAATATTTACATTTTTCTGTATTACTAAATGATGTGTACAAGTGTGTACACAATGGTACACATAAATTAATTTTATTTCTTAATATGGATATAGAATTATACATGGAACTAAAATTTTTCATAAATATATCTGCTAATCAGTGTTTAATTAGACATTATGCATACATACATTACCGAGTTAGAGTCCAGCCACTAGCACTTGAAACTTCTTCTAGTATTGACTTTATTCATCATATGAAATTGGCATCATGGTAAGCCGTGACATTCTGTAATGAAGAAGAAGTTGGAATGATGTGAAACATTCGTATCCAATAACGTGACGTGTTAGGTGTTATTAGATTGGAGAGATATACATACTCATATCCTAGCTTTTAGTTAGTTTAGGATCTGGATGGAATGCTACTATCATCATCAATTATAAAAGCTGTTTTGACTTTTTATTGTTTTTTTGTTGGGAGATTTAGTGGCGGTGGGTAAGGGTGTCGCCTTATAAGATTGAGCCAATGCGGCATTCATGAAGTGATAATATGCATTTTATATGGGAAGGGAGAAAATAAAGGAGACAAAAGAGAACCTAAAACTGAAAGGAAGCTAAATAATTGGAGGTGGTCAGATATAATAATAATTAATTTAGATTTTGTTTATATTTTATTCTTAATCGCTAATTTGTAATCAATTTAATAAAAAAACTAACTTGTTTTCAATCGATGTCATTTAGCAGCGATTAAAAATCATCGCAAAACAACAAAAGAACCGCCGTTAAATTTCATCTTTCTTGTAGTAATCTATAATTATATAGTGAAATGCTAGCCAATTAACAATTTTAATGTAAAAGAAAAAAATTTTCTAACTAATAATATATTTTAATCTTTATTCAAAATTTCTTGAAAAATGTTACTATATAATAAAAATTAAATTACTTTCTTAATCTTTATATTTTCAAAATTGTAATTAAGTTCTTACACTTTTAAAATTTTTAATTAGATTTCTATATGAATTTTTAATTTATAATTAATCTTTATTAATGTAAGCGATATTATAAAAACATTTTTATTCGTCTCACACCATCCAATAGTAAATAGGACTTAATATATATTTGTAAATTAAAGTTAAACATTTTTTTAACGAAAATGGTAGAATTACAAATTTAAAGTTCGGTCTGGAAATGTAATTAAAAGCTTTTAAACTATATAAAAGAAATTGATTATAAATTTGGTGAATTATGTACAAAAATTAAGAGAGTATTTTAACTTAAATTTGTAAAGAAGTGCACGATAATTGAACCTTTCCTCTATGTAATGGATGGAAAATTATTCCTAAGTCTTCAGAATCTCAACCAATCTCATTAGAAAAGAGAAAGTGGGTTCGGGTTTTATATAGGAGTATATATATCATATATAATTGATGTCTGATCATAATTAATAAGTAATATGTATGTGGTTCAAAAACTATAGACATTTGAGTTAGATTCTTCCTTTGGCAAATGTTTAATATAGTTGATCAAACAATTTGGTAAACTTCTTATTGGCCATCTTATATTTAGTTCAAATGCATAAAAAAAAAAGTGTGGATCAAGTAAGTATATATATAGAAAAAAAAACCTGTATACTTTACCAAATTTTATTATTATTACGAATAATTAGATTTCACTCGACTTGAAAAGGTTTTACCTTGTGCATTAAGTCTTTAAAAAAAATATCCTTAGTTAGAGTAGTCTTCGAGAATATTGATGTATACTATAGGTTAAAGAATTAAAATGTTTTTAATGAATCTTATATTGATGCATACTTTTCTAACCTAACTGCATTAAGATGGCCTCGTTGCCACCCACTTTCTAGTTGTTGGTTGGACTTTCGATTTAAATAGCGTTTGAATGTTTTGGATTATAAACAAAGTAATTGATGGATCTAGTTGACAATTTAAACTTGTGCATGACTTAAATTATTCCGATGATTTAGTAGCTTTGATTGATATACATAAATTCATTAATCTAAGCTTAATAGCTGGTTGAGACTTGAAAGTTTGAGTGTTCCCCTTACTATTTATTAGTATAGAAATATTTTATATATGTTTTTGTCTATGCATTATTTCGTTAGTAAAAGTAATTTTTCACATTTGTTATGTAAGTAATTATTTAAAATCAAAATGTTTCATAAAATTAACACCATTAAAAATTAAACCCAATCTATAACACATAATGGTTATTATTTTTGTACATGTCAAAGTGTCATGAAATCAGTTCTTATAAAAACTAAAACTAATAAAATTATGAAAATTTTGTATATGATTTTCTTTATTTGTTTTATATATATGTTACAACTTTTTTCTTTTAATCTTAAGCAAAGATCAAATTCTAAATGTTAAAATTATTTTAAAAAATAAATTTAAACTAATAAATAAATACATAAATAATTATATCACTAATTGATCCGAATTTTTTTATGGTATTTTTAAATTCGATGAGTCAAGAATTAATTCACCTCAAATCTAAATTCTATTAAAAGATTTGTTATTGACTAATAATATATTGTATGTAAAATATGAAATTTAAACCCTTCACACTAACTTAAACGGTTAGTCCGAGAGTTTGTTATGAGGCGGGCAAGTCAGTGCGAGTAAAGCGAATATCTTATGTTCCGATCCAAAAGCCAATCATTTCATTTTTTTTATAGGACTTTCTACCCGTCCCATACTCTCGGTCACATGCATCACATTCTCAATCCTCGTCTCGATTTCAATTCATTTAAATATTACAATAATCACAGGCAAAAATATTGATTATTTATAACAGTCAGTAAGATCTATTACATTATATTGATTTCATTTCCCTCTACTTCATATTCGAATATAAAATCAGTGTGCAACGGAGTGTTTGTGTTCATGTGTGGTTCTCTATATCTTGGAAGAGTTTGAAACGAAATATATAGGGTTTTGTGCATAAGTAATCTCATCAGTGCATTTCATTAATATTATTGAAAAGAAAAAAAATTCAAGGAGCACTAACTTTTATTTATATAGATCAATAATTTTGACTAAGAAATATACTTTATTAATAGGTTTAAGCTTTTTTTTTCCTTTCAAAATTATTATATTATACCAAAATCATCTTATATTTTTATTTAAATATACGTAATACTATTCGAAAAGTTAAAATTATCTCACGCCACATACTTGAATTAACTAAAAATGATTTATTCTATTTAATTAATTTATGTCATATGCTCCAAAATTACTTTGTTATATATGTTCATTAATAACTTATAGTTCAAATAACACGTTAATACAAAAAATTTATTTAGTCCGGAAAGGTATAATAATTTTTGTCTTTAGTTTTAATTTTAGTTAAGGATTTTGGCATTCAAATAAAAAGACAAATGGATAATAAAAGTGCCCAGCGACACAAGGGAGTTGGGTCCCCAGACCCCATGGATGGTGCTTCCATATTTTCGCACACACTTGCTTCTCTCATTGGGATGTCCGTAAACCACCTCCACTATCTCATTTCGCTTAGTTTGTCTTCTAAATAATTATGAAAACGCATATTTGTATTTAACTTGTTGTCTCAGTTCTCATACACAAAATTTATTATCATATTATTGATTAGATTATCCTTTTCATTTATCTCATTTCTCTAATCTTAAATTCAAATTATTATACTTAATAATAAAGATTGATTCATGTCCCCCAAAAAAAATTGATTGATATGTCAAAATATCATTATCAAATTATTATTATTATTACTATTATTATTATTATTATTATTATTATCGACGACAAATCGTACTTCATATGACATTTTTTTTTGTCTCCGCTTCATAAGAGCTCTTGGATTTGAAACTTGAGATATAAAAGATTATTGTTATTATTATTACTTTTAGAAGTGATTTATTTTTACAACTCTTGTAAATCTGGCCAAGTTACACTTTTTAATAACATTTTTATGCACAACAATTTTGGATACATTATATAATCTTGAAGTATATCATATTATTTAGAAAAAATATTGATAATGAATAAAAAAAATGTTATATAATCAACATAATATATTAGTTTTAGCCATTAAATAACCATTAAATACTATATTGATTTATGTATAAAAAATTCAAATGCATCAAAGAGTACTCTAATATACTAATAATTTAATGATGGCTGTTTTTTTATGATTAAGGTAAATAAATATGCTTGCCAACTAAATTTTTCTCATAAAGAAATCCAACAATCAACTAATTTTTTTTTTAAATTAAATATTTAAAATTAAAAAAATAAAATATCTAATTTAAATTATTGTGTGATATTAACTGAATTTTTATTAGTTATTACCTAATATTATTAATTTTTTATTACACCTAAATTATTGATGGTGTTGTGTTGATTGTTATTAT
>JASCZI010090648.1:56324-70444 GCA_036250425.1 Stylosanthes scabra | reverse complement strand
TAGTGGCTAGGATCATCCACACCTCAACCCATGACCATAGCACAAGATCACTACTCCATAATTAAAGCAAACAAAACATCAAACACTTGGTAGGCAAGAAATAAAGGCATGATAGCAAATATGAAAAATAAACTAACAATAGAATCAATAGAGCAAACCAACAAGTAGATCAACAACCAAGAGCAAGAGAATCATAAAAGAGCATAAACATGAACTAGAAATTGCAATATGTAAAGGAAAGCAAAATAGAAGAAGAAACTAGAATTGCATTAATTAAAGAGAACAAGTATCCACAAAACAAGTAGTAAAAGAAGAGTTTGGTTGGTAATGGGGTTCCTAGAGGTGAAGAACAAAGAAGAGAAAACTAGAGAAAATGAGAGAGATGGAGAACTCTCCCAAAAATCTCCTAAAACTACTCTAAGGCTAAAATTGATGAAATGAGAGAATCCTTGTTGTGCTTCCGCTGTTCCTCCCCCATATAGGTCGAATTGGGCTTGAGAAATGGATGGGCCTTGACCCGGAAAAGTGAATTCCCCAAAATAGCCTTCATTTAGTGAAATCTGCTACCGTCGCGCAGGCGCGCCATGTCCTTGTTGTGGAGGTTACGAAACAGGGTGGCGCGGGCGCACAATCTGGGTCGCACGGGCGCGCCACCAACGGAAACTTCCCCCATTAAGTAAGGGGAGACGCAGGCACGCCATCTTGAGGGCGCGGGCGCACGGTCAACGCTGGATTGGGATTTTTTTTTTGGCTTTTTGTCCATTCTCCTTGCTTCTCTTGTTCTTTTTAGCTTCCCTTGGGCTCTTCCTCTACACTTTGGGCCTGAAATACACTAGCACACACATCAAGGCACCAAGTGGGAGAATATTGAAAAAATTTACATACATGGAAGCTAATTTAACAAATTAGTCAATTAAGGATGTAATTATGCAAGAGATGGAAAACCTTGGTCAATCACTAGCAAATATGTGGAAAAAGTGTTGATGAGGGTATCCTTTTAAGCATGAAATTATCGTCAAAAACCTCCTCATCACACCTATTTTTTCTAGTAAGTCTAATCAAGTTGTTACTGTTTACGCTCTTACTGTTTATGCACGCACTGTTCGCGCCGCATTGTTCACTAAAAACGAATAGAAATTTATATATACAACGAAAATGTTGTTATAGTTGACAATAATAGGTTTTATTATTTTAAAACCTATTCGTTATTTTCTGATCATTCTAGTAGTAATATTCTGTTTGTGAATATTGAATTTGTCTAGTTATGTCCCTCTCTCTCCTCTCGTTGCTTTCTTTGTTCTGTCCCTCTCTCTCTCTTTTCTCTTCGCAGGTTCCGTCCACGATGGCGGCGATGTCCTCTATCGGGCTCTCTCTCTTTCCTGGGTCGTACCACACCATTTCGCGTCCAGGAAACTAGTCTTCCCCCAAGAGGCTTTAGCATCCCTACCCGAGTTGTCGTCAATCGGCCCCACCTTGATCCCGTTATCACACCTTGTACCTCTGGCGACATCCTCAATTATAATTAGCCACGTTTAGTTTATCGTTCCCATTTTATTTTCCTCTTTCACTTGCTTGAGACCTTGAATATAATTTGCGAGACTAGAAAATGATTTAACTTAAATCTATTACTACGCTACTAACCCTCTGAATCTTAGGGTATAAATTGGTAATTGTTTGTGTTAGTTTTCATGGTCATTATCATGAATAATGCGGTTTATATAAGCCTTCAATATGTGTTGGTGGTGATAAGAATTAAGAAGAAAAGGATACGGTGGTGGTGGTGGTGATTATGATAAAGGAGCTCTGGTTTTGGGGTAGGATTTTTTGGAAGGATAATTTAGTTATTTTACAAAAAAACTAGGGTTTTTAATATGGGGTGAATAAAAACGGTGCCACATCATCCATTATAATGTTGTTTCATCATTTCTGTTTGCCACCTCAGCCAATTTCATTAGCGGAGATGACTTTTTTACATAATTGGTTACTTTTGTTACATTTAATAAAAAAGCGAAAAGGATAAAACGGAATAGACACATTACTCCATCTGTTAATCTGCCAAAGAAAAACGTTACGGAATAGACCCATGTGGCATAAAACAGAGCCCAATTGGCATAATGGTGCCATGCTGGACACATGTTATGTTTGCCATTTCAAAACGACGCCCTATGAGGGTCTAGGGTTTTTTCTTCCACATGAACCCGCATCTGTGTTCATTATTTACTAAAAGCCCTACCACACTCTCAAAACGATTCAATGCTCTTCGTCTTCCCTTCCCTCTTACACAAGTAAAGCGAATGGTCATCAACGAAGAGACCGTATATAAGGAGCTTCGTTTCCGCTATCTGGTCGGAGGAACAAGATTGCTGGGAGCGATCGCCGCTAATGGCGAAGGTTAGTTTTCTGTGACTTGTTTTATTGTCTCCTTTGTGGGTGGGGTTAGTTTATTTTTTGCTTGAATAGTATTACATGTACTCTGTAGCTTGTAATAGGGAATGTAGTTAGTTAGCAAGGGTTTGAATTCTGATAAGCATTGAGTTAGGGTTATCGATTTTAGGGTTTGTGCAATTTGGGGATTTTATTGTGATTGATGTAGATGGAAACGATGTTTGCGGTGCCTGTGTTTCACGTTGGTGAACTGGTTTATGATGGTTATTCTGTTGAGAAGTTTGACAAGATCGATCTTGACCTAGTGAACTTAGAGGATTTGGTAAAGTTGTTCGAGGATAAGCTAGGCTACCAGGCTAAGAAGAAGTTGCTCTAGTACGATGTCGCAGACAAATCACTGGAAGCTGGGTTGTATCCCTTAGATGGGGATAAAGACATAAATGATATGCGTGAGAATGTGCTGAGAAACTATGGGATTGCTGAAGAGTTCGATATATATGTGGAACACCAAAGAGTCTTTGAAGTGGTTCCTAACTTTGCTACTAGAGGACTTGGGGGACCCCAGTGTTCATGGATATAATTTCATGAGTGACCAGAAAATGTAATGTTAATTATATAACTTCATTGTTCCTTACTTTGCTGAACTTGTAAATTGTTACCTCATTTAAAGTCTGAATTGTTGTGTTGTTGAGTCCAAATATTGTTAGCTTTATTTGAGTGTGCAAACTGAAATTGTAGTATTGTTGAGTTAAACTAGTCTCATTAGTTGCTGAACTTGTAAACTATTAGTGATTTGAGACTGTAAAGTCTAAATTGTTGTTTAGTTGAATCCAAGTATTGTTAGCTTTATTTGAGTGTAAAAATCGAAATTGTATAATTGTTGAGTTCAAATAGTTTCATTAGTTGCTGAATTTTCAATTATAAATTGTTGTATTGTTGAGTTCAAATAGTCTCATTAGTTGCTAAAATTGTTGTACTGTTGAGTTCAAGTAGTCTCATTATTTGTGAATTCTAAATTGTAAATTGTAAAATGTTAGCTTCATGTGATTAGTATGAGTATACACTGAATTTGTTAATCACATTTAACCATATCTTTGATCAGGGTTTAAGAGAAGCACGTAAGGAGATTGCTCCAAACACTCCCCAAAGGAATTGCGTCATGCACATGTGGAAGAATTTCATAAACCGTTTCAAGGATATGAATGTCAAGGACACAATATGGGAGTGTGCAAATCAGACAACCCTTGCTGGTTTCGTTGAAAGCATGGCTAAACTGAAAAGAATAAACGAAGAGGCTTGGAGCTATTTGACTAAATTTGATCAGAAGGCATGGGTTAAAGCCTATTTTAGTCATGGGCCTAACGTGGCAGCTCTCACCAATAATATGTGTGAGAGCTGGAACGCCAAAATTGGTCCATATCTCTACAAGCCAATTCTGTCCATGTGCGAAGAGCTCAGGTGTTACATCATGAGAAGGATGACAAAGCACATAAAGCTTTTTGGAGGATACGATGGGAAACTAGCTCCTGTCCAGGCTAAGAGACTTGGTAAATTGATCCGTCCAAGTAACAGGCGGGCAGCAGAATGGGCTGGTGATAATCCGATGATGACTTTTCAGGTTAAGCGTGGTGAAAACAACACGGTTGGGGTTGATCTTACAAGGCACACATACTCATGCAACAAATGACAACTAATTAACAGGTAAACACTAGGTACAACACTTTTTTTTATCTTATAAGGCACACATGCTCAATTGTGGCGTTTATGCGATGTTGTACCTATCCAAGACAGCCAACAATCCAAATAGTGAAATAGGCTTTTCTTCCAAATGGGCATCCAAGAAAAGCCTATTTGGATGGTTGGCTGTCTTGGATAGGTACAACACCGTATAAATACCGCAATGGCATTTCGAGGCAGCACCATCCCACTCGTTCTCGTCCTTCGCAGCGAAGAACCCTTGCATGGAGGACGAAGATCGTTCACCTCTCTGACCATTTCCACTTCGACGGGACCTAGATGACACCCCATTCATCTCCATGTTTCAGTTTGGCGGCACTCAGCAATGGAGGAGAAGAGACTTCGATTTGGAAAATACCCCAAATTTTCAGGGTTAGAGATTTAGGAGATGAGGGCACCCTCATACGGCGTCGTTTTGAAATGGCAAATATAACATGTGTCCAGCATAGCACCATTATGCCAATTGGGCTCCGTTTTATGCCACATGGGCCTATTTCATAACGTTTTTCATTGGCAGATTAACAGAGGGAGTGATGTGTCCTTTTTTCAGAACGGTGGGGGACTTGTGCGTATTTCACAAATGTGGAGGACAATTTTGTCCAAATTTTAAAAGATTGGGGACGATTTTGTCCTTTTCCTAATAAAAAAATGTGGAGCATTTTTGTCGTTAACAAAATTTAAGGGCAATTTTGTTAGCGAATAAAATTTCGTAGATAATTTTAGTGGTTTGCCCTTAAAAATACTATGCGGTCAAAGAAAATTTAAATTATTAATACTAATATAACAGAATAAATTTGTTTTGGTGATGAACAACACACAAATCACACACCCACACACATCACAACTGAACCCATGGATGGAAATCAATCCCAATATGGCTTTCAAGGAGGCAATTTTCTTTTTTTGGGCATTATCCAAAGCTTCAGCCACAATTTTAAAAGAATTATTGTTTTCGGTCATTGGATATGGGCTGTGAACAGAGGATGAGAAAAAGGAATCAAGAAAAAAAAGAATAATTACTTGACCAAAATTAAATAGGAAAAAATAATTTGATTTGATAAAAAAAATAAAACATTATACATGTTCCATATAAGGTTCAATCCGTTTAGCCCAAACCTATGATGAAACCCAAGGAGTACCAACATTAGATCCAAAAGAATTCTCATTGTTACCCAAAAAAAAGAAAAAAAGGAATTCTCAATCGGCAAAACGGCAAAAACAAAACAATGATATTTATAACAAAAAAAAAAAAAAAGAAAAACTAGAGAATCATTTCATGTTATAAGGGTACACGGGGCAAGGGGTGTAAAGACTAAAGAGAAATCATAGTAACAAGTAACAACATAATAAATGAATAAAAGAATAAAAAACACTAAATATTTTATGAAGGACAAATGAAATATTCGAAATCACACAAGTATACTCAAAAGATAACTAATTAGGACAAAATTACACATGACATGTGTATCATTGATTAACCATAAATGGACAAAAGTACACACGTGTGTACTTTTGTTTATTATTAATTGTTTTTAGGGTTTTGTCGCTTCGAAACTTTCATATATACTTTGTGCAATTTAAAATCTTTAATGTGTATTTTTATCCATTTACTATAGTAACAACTAACAACATAAACATAAACGCAGGTTAGCACAAATAGATGAGGGTTTGTGTTCATTAACCATTTTTCCCGGATTATATTCTCCCTGAATGATAGGAATGAAGCTTGCTTATTTGGAAAGGTCGCCCACTTTGTCTCTACAGTATCCGAAGAATTAGTCATTAAACTTTCAATCTGATGGATACCTGGTAGGAAAAAAAAAGTTCTTCAAAACTAACTACTAGGTTGTGGTTAGGCTCTGAGGTTAGTGGAAAATATATAAAACCTTAAAAAAAAATCATATTCCTGATTTCAAGTCTTACTAGAAGTGAAAAAATTATTAAATGTTATAATGTGTCTCTTTATAAGTTAGAACAAATAAATGATGGTTTGTCTTTCATAACTATTTTTTTGGGATTCGATTCTCCTTGGAGAATGGAAATGAAGGTTGCTTGGTTTGAAAGGTCGTCCACTTTATTTCTGCAGTACTCGAAGAATTAATCATTAGACTTCGTTCAAATAGATATCCTGGTTCAAAATAATAATAATAATAATAAAAACCATTTTCGAAAACTTGGGAGATAATTAGTTTTTAGTATTAATAAAATAACTGAAGTCCTAAATCTATTTCCTTCGTTTCTTGGATTTTGATTCATGTTAATGTGTTGTTGCTCTCAAAAGTCAAAACCTCAAGGATGGATATAATCCTCAAAACAAATAACAATAGTAAAGGAATAGGTACAGACATGCATATAAATATACAAAATTTATTATGATTTGTTTTTAATGAATTAGGATTAATTTTAACTTGAAGTAGGGTAGTATATAAATTTTAAGTTAAATTATATATATTTTGTAATCGTATTATTTAAGTTAGGTTTAAATCCAATTAAAACCTTTGTTCTTTAGTCTGATCTGAGTTTTTTTTTTTCTCTCAATCTTTTCATTTATACCCATAGAGATATGCACAGATGCATCCCCAAGTAGGATTTTATTTATTTATTTTTATTTTTTTAAACATATACTCAAACTCACAGTCTCACACACTACACTAACTAAGCTAAACCTACTTTCAAGATATAGAAAATTAAGAAAACTGTGATTTGCCACTTCAACTTAAGCCTCAGTTGTTAACCTACTCTCAAACCCAGATGCCACATATTAAGAGACATTATCAATTACCACTTCAACTAAAGCCTCAGATGCTTTCCCAAAGGAATTCTTAAATGGAGGCATGTGATGGAATTGGGCGGGACGAAGGCCATTTTTAACCGCCCCATTGCCATTTCTAGAGCTATTCTAGCATCTGATTCGTCTCAGCTTATAGTGCTTGGTGTTTTCCTCTTAATTTTCAAGATACCTTAATCTCTTCTCTTAATGTTCATCATAATCTGATTTCTTAAATCCACACCAAATCACTTCTGAAGCATGACCATACTGCGTGGGAAGGGAAGATGAACTCTTCAGGAAAGTCAAATTCACATTTTTGTGAGCTTGTAAAGTCCCAATTGCTACTTTGCTAGTACCAATGTTCAACACTAGTGCAGTTTAGTTACCCAACAAAAACTTTCTGGAAGCTTCTTTGCATAGAAATGGTTCAATAAGCATCTTGGTTTACATCAGTATTGCAGGACCATAGAAAACAATTATCGTGGTAAATAAGCATATCTCATAGCCTGCATAAAAAACATACAGTAACATAACATTATACTGAAATTTAATATTCATGTTTAGCAACTAGCCAACTACATAAACAGCGTTTCTAGTACATGATATGAGTGAAACCCGAAACATAAATTTACAAAGAGACAATTCAGAGAACAACGGGGGGAAGAAAAGTGACAAAAAAAGGTGCGCTTTTCTGCTGTGAACCAATTAGTCCAAATGCAACTTATGTAACTAAAAGAACTCCTAACTCAGAACTCAGAAAATAAAAGAACCGAATCTATGTAATGTAACTGAACTGCCACTGATCATTATCTAGACTAATAACTTAAAATGAATGTTTTTAAAAGCATTGCTCAGAGCCACATGATTTCAAAAGCTTAATCAGCTAACTAAAATATTCCATCACAGTTCACTTTTCCGGAAGAGAGTTATTGATATAAACAAACGAATGAACTATATGTACCTACCAAAGCTAAAATTATAGCTTTCAAAGAAACAAAACAAGATTGTTGTTATAGCCTTTTAAATCAAGGTTCTTCATCATCGGAGTCAGA
This sequence comes from Stylosanthes scabra, assembly GCA_036250425.1. Lineage (NCBI taxonomy): Eukaryota > Viridiplantae > Streptophyta > Magnoliopsida > Fabales > Fabaceae > Stylosanthes > Stylosanthes scabra. Next base: position 62,500 of record JASCZI010090648.1, on the reverse strand, counting down.
AGAAACAAGCATCTTGTCCTTTCCCTTTCCCTTCCCCTTCCCAGATTGCCGCGCCTTCCCGTTCCCTGCGTCTTCAGCAACCTTATACAAATCTGGTGTAACCTCTGTTAACCACAAGCCAGGAACAAGACCCTGCACAGAGGAGAATCAGATTATAAACAACCATGCTATATCTATATCTATATAACAGGATAGTGACGCTGCAGAGATTCAAATTAAACCAAGGTATATAGAAGATCGATGCAACTTACATCCAGTTGCTTCCGGACACTTCTGGGCCTCTTGTTGGGCCTGCGCGGCGGCCGGTGGCCCACCATCTTCATGAAATCTTCTTCAATCTCCTTCTTTGACAATTGAAGGGAGAATTTCGGCCTCGGCGCGCTCTTATCGGAATTGCTACGAAGCTTCAGCAACTTAACGGTGCCACCGTCAGTTCTAGCGGGAGAGGATTTCTCTTTCTCATCAATCTTCAACCGTTTCTCGCTTCCGCCGCCGGAAGATGGAATCTTCCACTCCGCTCGCCTTGTCCTCAGATTCCACGTCTTCGCGCCCTCCGTCACTGACGGCGGCGGCGATTCCCGCTCTTTTTCTTCTTCCTCCTCCACCTTCATCTTCTCGTCCTCCTTGTTCTTCAAAATCGCGTCCTTCATCTTGTCGGCCTCGGTTTTCAGATCAAACATCAGCTTCTGCCTCATCGCCTCAATTCCGTCCTTCACGCCGTCGGCTGCACCGCTGCGGCTCCAGCCGTTGATTCGCGGCCTCGACATCTTTGAGCCAACCGAGTGGTTCCTCTCCTGTTCCGTTTCCCTCTTCCGCCTCGGCGGCGAGTCATCGGACATTGAAACCGGAGATCGGCGATCTCCGCTGCTGGAGCCGCTAGCGCCGGCGGCGGAGTTTGTGCACCTGAGGTGCTTCTGGCTTCCCCACTTCAAGTATGGAAGATTGAAATTATGAAGGCGGTTTGATCGATTGGGACTGGTCGCCATGGACTCCGGCGGCTGAATTGTCCCTCTGTCTCCCGGCAACACCATTTACATGAAGAGAATGAAGAGAATCGAAGGAGGGAGAAAGAGAGAAGAAAAGCCTTCTCTCGGCAGAGGGAGAGAGAGCTGAGAATTCTATCGAAGAAACAGAAAGAAAGAAAGAAAAGAGATTTCGAATGAAAGGCTTTTTTTGTGCGAGGTGGCCGGAAAAACGAAGTTAATATAAGGAGTGAGGAGAGGAGGCGGTTTTAACGTTTGGGTTAATGGACTTGGAGTTGGACCTTGGGATTCATATGCACGTGTTTTCGTGGCTCTACTTTTATTTCTTTCATATACTTAACTCTAATGTAAATTTAATTTTAAATAAGAGCGTAAAATACACTTCTGTTTAATGAATTTTTTTTTTTTTTTTTTGCGGTCTAGGTTTATTGATCTTAACTTTAATGTGTGTTTCACTGTTCTATTTCCATTGTTGAACTTTGGCACAAAACTGGTTTGTAAACGAGATCCTATCCCCTTTGAGAAGTTGGATTCCGCTCCCAGATTATTAGAACGGATCAAAACACAAATTTCCTCTTTCGTTATTGAAGTGGTAAAAAATCTATAAAACAAAATGGCACGCTCGGTGGGACCCATCTTCTGAAAACCTTTTTGTAAAAAGTTGACCATTTTTAGAACTTTGCATGTTTACAGCTTTTACGTTGCATGCGGTTACGTAGTGGCAGAACAGCGATGTATGGAACGAACACTAATGCTAGTGGTTCTGATCCTATCGGGTTAACTGCCTCTTCGGGATCAACTTCTTCTTCTTCTGGGCTAAATGCATCAACGGCTAGCGCCCAAAGTTCTGTAGCGATTTCAACTTCCACCGGGAATACCCGATCAAACACAGAGTTTGAACAAAAGCGGTTTCATGATGAAAATTGCTCTAACCCAACTGCTGGGGGTAGCTTGAACTCTGATGCAAACCCAACTGCTAGGGGCAATTTCAACTCTGGTGCAAACTGCTCGAATCCAACTGCTGGGGGCAGTTTCAATTCTGGTACGAATAGCGGAGGTAATGGTAACGGGTGAGGCCTGCGCCCGAGGATTGAAAAATCGTCATCGAATCCACAACTAACTGGCGGTTGGCCTCCATTTGGTTTACTCCCTAACTATAACCCTCCGATTATGCCTTCGAATACAAAGGGAGCTACATCATCCTCGATTCAATTTGGTTTGATACCAAGTAGTCAGGCTCTTCCTGACATGAGTCGGAATAATGATGTTTCGAATTCGAACCAACCTGTATCAAATAGCATACCAAGTAGTCAGGCTCTTCCTGACATGAGTCTAAATAAAACTGCTTCGACGTCGAACCATCCTCTGTCGACAGCAGTTGTTCGACAATTAATAGAAGAAAGTCTTATGGACTTAATAAATCTTTTAACCTCTCATCTGACAATGGTATTGAACCCTATTGTGGCTGATACGAATGCTAAGTATGAGTAGTTGGCCAAAAGATTTGATAACCTTGTCGGTATCGATGATGAGGAAGATCATAATTCGGATATGGTTAACAACGAGGTAGCACACGAAGTCATCAATTTCGATCAATGCTTCGGCCATGGATTAGGTATTGGAATCCCGATTCCAGAGCATGTTAGGGTTGTTCAACGAGGCGAAAATGCTGAGAACGTTCTCCACCATGTTTGAAATACTAATCGATCGGCGCAACGTCAATTAACGCAAATAGTGGAAGGTGTGTTGAGTCGACTTGGGATCGATGTCGGGTTAGCGAGTTGACCACATTTCACCTCAGCCTTCCCGGAGAATGTTTATACAGCAGAAGTGCCTATGGGAGTGAAAAATCCCAAAATAGTCACTAAGTTTGCTGGTGAGGCCAGAGAATCTACCGTTGAGCATATTGCTCAATATCTAGTCGAATTGGGGAACTTTTCTAACAATGAATATCTCAAAATGAAGTTTTTTCCTTCTTCATTGACTAAAAACACTTTCACTTAGTATGCTAATCTCCGACCTGGTTCGATTCGTACTTGGGCTCAACTCGAAAACGCTTTTCATAATCAATTTTATAGAGGCGAGCTGAAGGTGAATCTCACTGACTTGTTTGCACTAAAGCGTGATGTCGATGAGAACATCGCTGATTATCTGATCAGATTAAAAAATGCACAGAATCATTGTTTCGTCTCTATTCCTAAGAACAAAATTGTTCGAATAACAATAATGGGGTTAAAAGAACGAAACTGTTTTATTTCCATTCTTGAATTTTGGCACAAAACTGGTTTATAAACGAGATCCCCTTTGAGGAGTTGGATTTCGCTCCCAGATTATTAGAACGGATCAAAACACAAATTTCCTCTTTTGTTATCGAAGTGGTAAAAAGTCTGTAAAAAAATTAGTTTGAAAATTACTCACACTAGTCTTATCACATATAGGGATGGCAATGGGAACCTTGAGGTGAGACCTCCTCCCCCGATCCGTTTCCATTGATAGTGCTGCCTCCATTTAAATATTCATGTGGGGAAGGCATATATCTGCGAATATTCATGGATATTAAAGGTTAATAAATTATTTTATAAATTTAACACAATTAATTATAATAATTCAAAATAATCAAATAGGGGTGTGTATGGATCGGATCTGATCCGCAGATCCGCGGTGAAAAACCGAATCTGATCCGAAAATTGCGGATCAGATCCGATCCGCATAGATATCGGATCCGATCCGATCCGATCCGCAATGTCACAGGTGCGGATCGCGGATTTCCCTTATCTATCCGCGGATCCGCAAAATTAAATAAATAAATAAAATCTAAAAATATATAAATGTTAGTAAGTAAGTCTTCACTTCACATAACCCTAGCCGCCTAAGCCTCAAACATAACCCTAATCCTCTCTTCCCTCACTACTCTCCAACTCTCTCTGTTCAGTTATATCGGCGCTGATCACCACTCTGGTGCTGCGCTGCACTGCCGCATTCCCCTTCCTTCTACGGTTCCGCCTGCCCCATCACTACATCATAGTTCACAGACTCACCCCTCTCCTTCATCTCCCCGCCGATCACTACTCTCGGTGCCGCGTTGCACTGCCGCCTTCTTCCTTCCACGATTCTACCTTCTCCATCACTAAATAGTTCATGGACTCACGCTTCCTCCTCATCTCGCCTCTGCATTACACTGGTTTTTCCTCTTGTTGTCGCCGAGTCTCGCCCCTCCTCCAATAGAATCTTCAGTCAATTGTCTCCTCCACCATCTTGGTTCACGTCGTCGTCGGTCCACTGCCATGGTAGTGCTTGTCTCTCTAGCCTCTAGTCTGCTATGTTGTATGTTGGCTATTTTTTTTTTGGATAAAACGGCACAGATGCCCAATTTTGGCTATTTTTAATCCAAATAATTTATGTTTGATGTTGATTTTTTTTTGGTTAGCATGTGTGATGTTGATTTGTTGCAACTCTTCGAATGATTAAGAGGATATGTCTTATTTTTTATGTTTTTGTTATTGTTGATTTTGTTAATTCAGTGTTATATGATAAAGTAGGCGAAAAGAAGAGTGGGTTGAGGGTTCAATGCTTTTCTTTTCCTGCAAAGAAATATGTTTTTTCAATTCTCTTCCTTCTTTGCGGATGGATCCGCAATCCGAGCCGATCCGATCTGCAAAAGTGCGGGTGCGGATCGGATCGAATCCAAAGGCTAAAAGTGCGGATCTCTCATTTGATCCGACCCGATGAGAATTGTGCGGATTGGATCGAGATTTTGCCCAAATCCGATCCGATCCGTGCACAGCAAATCAAATATAAACTATTCAACATAATTAAATTCAACGTACTAACTATTAAAACATACAAAAACAATATAAATTCAACATATATAGAGTTTTTTATAATTTTATTCTAGTGAGAATTTAGCGGGTCCTCATGGGGTGGGTATCTCAATCCCTTTCCCGTCACCGTTTATTCATGGGGCGGGTCCCATCACCGTGAAGATTTAGCGGGTTTCTAATAAGTTATCCGTCGCATAATTTTTTTTTTTTGCGAATTCTCACTAAGGTGGATAAAATTGTCTTCATTGATCACATAATGTTGTTGATAATTAAGATATTTTTGTAAGAATCCAAACCTAAAACTACTAAGTTAACAGGAACTCTAATCAAAAGGATTTTTTTTTTCTACTATTCGATGGATTAATAGATTTAGAGGAATAGAAACAATGATATTTTTAATTCTTGTTCTGGGCTAGGTCGTCGGAAAAGAGGGCCTCTTTGAAGGCAAGAGCACAGTTAGGGCTTCAAAGAAGGCGGATTCCGGCGATGAGAGCTTAGAACGGCGGGGGGTGGACCTGCAAGGCCACTCCGATGCTCAAGTCAATAAAGTGTATGAGAGAGAGAAAGAATGAAGTATAAGAGGGAAGTGAGAGCATACCTTGACCTGAGACTTAGTAGATTTATTTATAGATGTGAAATTAGGTTTAGTAACTGCATAGTGCTGTTTGTGGGAGTGTGCAGATCGAATCCCTACTTTGCTGGGATCCTTAATCGTTTAGTTTATTGTGATTAATTTAATATTTATCTAAGTTTGTTAAGGGTTCAATTTAATTTAAATTGGGGCAATTGGTTAATTAGTTTTTATCTTTATTAGTTGTTGTGAATTAGTCACATGTCAAATAAGTGGTTGGGCTGATTGTATTTGGGCCTTTTATTGTTGAGATGGGTCTTGGTTTAATGGGCCATATCATAGCCCCCAAGCTTGACCTGTTTCTGGTATCAGGTTGAGCTTTTTTGTTTTAGTTTGGTTGAGCCCAAATATAATTAGCCCCCAAGCATAAGCTTGATGTCAAAAAATAAAGGTTAAGCTTGTTTGAATTATGTTGGTATTGGGTTGATATGTGGGCCATATGGTGATTGGGCTTTGGTGGTTGTGTTTTGTGTTTATTAATTTTGAATTGTGAGAGGAGTTATGTAGTAACCATTGGGTGTAGTGGTGTAATAATGATGGGTGCACGTTTGCCAATATGCCTTGTTGTGGTCCGTTAGATTTGTGGAAGTGGTTTTTGTTTTAGTGGGATCCTACGGTTGGGGTTTTCGTTCACGGGGATAGCTTCTTTAATTGATAGGTTTGTTTTGAAAAAATTCATTTAGTTTCTTGGTTCATAAAAGAAAAGAAGCTGAAAAGAAAAGAAAAGAGCAAAGATGAGTC
>JASCZI010090648.1:13647-30268 GCA_036250425.1 Stylosanthes scabra | reverse complement strand
AGAGAGCACACGTTATACGTGGCTCTCCTGCGTCATACGTGAAGGCTTGGCATGAAGAAGCATATTGAGGCAGTAACCCCACGTTATACGTGGGAGTTACACGCCACACATGGGAGCCAATGTTCATGCTCCAGTAATTCATTCAATTCCATTCCAATCCAAGTTGTTAGACCTCAATTCCATCCATTAATCAAGGGCTTAATTGGAAGATTAGAAGATATGATTGATTGAAGATCAAGAGAAGAAGATAAAGCTTTGTAACTATAGAAGATAAGATTAGGATTTGATTAAGATAAGATTAGATTTTGATTTGAATTTAGATTAGGATTAGATTAAGATAAGATTAGATTTTGATTTGAATTTAGATTAGGATATATATAAAGAGTGATTTACCACTATGGTAAAAAAAAACACTTCAGCACAGATTATTTTTCTTAGATCTAGTTTCATTATGCAAGGCTAAACTACTCCATTATTAAGGGTGAAGAGCTCTGTTCACCCATCATGAGATAGTCTTTTGTACATTCAATTATCAATTCAATGAGGTATATTAAGTTATCTTATGTGCATGATTTAAGTTTCCGCTCTTCATCCCAATAGTTTAGAATCACTGAGAGGTGTTCTTAACATGTCTAGGGCTAGATTAATAAGATTGAGAGATCTATTAGTTTATGCTAGCTGGAAATTGAATCACATAATGATTAGGTCTAGCTAGAGATAGTCAAGCTAATTATTATGCAACTAAAATTCTGTGGGTTAAAATTGGATTAGAACTAGTTTGGATATAGTGACATGTAATCTAATCTAGGATCACTTTTGAGACTCATAAGGATTAGAATCTGATTTAGGGCTTCATCTAGTTATTTGATTAATTGACTAAGAGATTAGCTTTTGATTAGGTAATTGGAAACTAAATTACTAAGAGATTAGGATTTAGTTACTTTAGATTCGTTGTGCTTTCATTTCTAAAAACCTTAGAATTGTGATTGAATGTATACATTGGCCCTCAAGGGAAAAACATCTCCGAAACTCTTAACATCTCATTCCACTGATTAATTCCTCAAGTAATATTTCTACACTCTTTTACTCTTATTTTCGTGTTCCATACATCATAATTCTCTCAAAGTTTTATTCTTGATCTGCTTAGATTGATTAAGAGATAATATTGCTTGGTCCCTTATTCCTCGTGGGAACGATACCCACTTCACCGTGGTATTACTTGAATGATTCGGTTCACTTGCCGAGATTACACGTATCATGGCTAAGACACCAATGTGTCAAAGGTTCCTCTTACCTGCCCCAATTCCGATTCTTGATATATCAATTGTAGTACACAATCATTTTCACACACTTGATATAGATGCAATGGAGAAGGAGGAGTGATTGGCTAATATAGGTGGCGGGGGTGACGACTACGATCTCGATGGTGGTCTCGAATTAAGGGTTGGACATAGGTGTTGCTCAAGAGAAGCTGTACACATGGGAGTGAAGAACTATAGCATCAGGAGGGCTGCAGAATACATGGTCTTAGAATCAGGTAGTATAAAGTATCATTGTGTCTACAAACAGAACTCTGGTGGGTGTCCGTGGAGGATCCGTGTCTCCTTCAGAGTTAATCTTAGATATTGGTACGCAATATATTATGCAAGTTTGGTTATTTGGTGTGGATCTTGCATTGCTTCGTCATTTGTATTTGTGGATAAAATAATATATAATTCGGCAAGGAAGTACGAAACGTTTGGTGGCCCCCACACGTGCCTAGCAACACAGATATCTGTTGGTCATGCACAACTTGACAACAATGTTATATATGAGGTTATTATGCATATGATCCGCCTAGAGCTTCTAAGAGGGGCAGTACAAGAGAGTTATCACTTCTGTTCTTCATACATGAAGGTGTTGGTTGCGAAGCAGAAAGCAATTGTGCAAATTTATAGTGACTAGGAGGAGTCGTACAACAAACTTCCTCACATCCTTCAGGCAATTCAACAGTTAATGACTGGAACAGTTGTCAATATACAGGCAAAACCCCTTTCGGAAGGTAGGTTTTAAGAGAATACGAGCTAATTTAATAAGGTTTTCTAGACATTTCCACCTTGCATTGATGGTTTGAAACACTATAAGCCATTTATTTCTGTTGATGAACACACTTGTATGGAAAGTGTGGGGGGTAAACTACTAATGACAATTGCTCAAGATGGTAACACAAACATTTTCCCTGTTGGTTTTGCAAACATAGAGTCAGAATCCACTAAATCTTACTTGGTCGTTCTTTCTGCGGAACTTGAGGTGGAACATTACTCTCCAACATGGTATACTTGTCATATCCAATAGATCACAAACAATACGTGTTGCACTTGTGGTATGGAATAATCTTTTTATTTTTGTTGAGTTCGAAGTTAAAATAGAATATTTGATAATGACAAATATTAGTTGGGTTATGGATTAATAGCTCAAATATAGTAGTGTGATTTGATATGTACTATTTAGTGATGCAAGCCTAAATAAATATAAGAAGCAAAGTGGGTTAGATCCAAAATCTTACAAATGAAGTAATGTGTATAAAAGAAAGATTTGGATGAGCATAATTAAGTAAGTCACATTAATTGTGATACGATAAAAGGAAAAAGATTTGTCATGTTAATGGAGCAAACCCTCACTTCGAATAAAATAGGAAACTATGAATTTCATCATGCCACTATTACCAAGATTAAAGCAAAATCTAAGAGGAATGAAGGATTCTCAAATATGTGAAAAAGTTTCAACAACAAAGAAATAGAAAGAAAATCATATTGAAGAGAATTTATTTTCCTTGTATTTGATGGTTTTCTTTTCCTTGTTTAGAATTAAGAATATTCAGAGATACAAAAGGCAAAAAGAAAAAAGATAAATAAAGTCAATTCATATTATTGATTTGTATTTGAGACTTTAATTAGTGAGAATTACACTAGGTCCCTTTTCTAGATTTGGTTAGCATCTAGAGTATCCAAAGTGAGTGAAGCTTAAGTGTGAGTATTGAAAGAGTTGTGAGGTGTTTTAATCAAGTTTGATTATATAGTAGAAATTCTACTATAAGTTGTGGTGGCAACACTAGATATAGGTTTCAGTAGTTGAAACTGAACCAAGATATATCATGGTGTTGAATTTTCTCAATCCTTTCTCTATTTTGTTCTGTCTGCACAATATAGAATAAAATCCAGCATAAAATCAACTACATGCAAACAATCAGCAAAGTGTGATACATAATGTGAGAAATATGGAGAGCAAGGAACAAATATATTTTTCAAGGCCCGAAAGTTATCCAGCATTAGTTATTTTTTAAAGCTAACACTCTAGAGCTAGATTTTACAGGTAATCAGCAACATACTTCAATAGAAAATTCACATCCAAGGAACAAACAAACTATTGTTACCTGAAATCCACCCTCCACACATCATCTTAAATGCAATACTAATGGAGCGTTCTGCAAAGAAACAGGGTCAGGAGCAATAGCTGCAGTGTTCCATAATAATATTGGAAATCTAGTCAATGTCTATACATCTAGAACTTTGGCTAGTTCTGCCTTAACAATGGAGGCCTATGCAATTAGGGAAGCTCTAACATTAGCCAAATAAATGCAACTTCAAAAGCTAATTATAGAAATAGATTGCGAAGAATTATACCAAGCAGTCAAATCCAAAATCAATATAGCAAAAATCACTCCAATTTTAGAAAACATACACAATATTTCATTAGGAGTTAAGTTTTACCTAGGTTCCAAGAAGAGCTAATTCCCAGGCTCACGATTTTGCTGCTCCATAGGGACGTATTGTTGTTCAGTAGCCTTGGCAACATCAGCTTCCTGCTTCAATTAAGCAAATCAAGGGACAAGCGAAACAACATGTCGTTATAAAGAAATTATGAATAGTGAGTTGTTGACCCGGCGGAATCAACAAGCTTTTTATCATGAATCCATGATATTTTACCTTGCCTCTATGTTACCTAGTAGTAGAAGCGGTAGTGAAGAATCAAGAAAAAATAGAGAACATTGCAGATTACTTACTGGTATGATCAGAAATTAGAGAACCAAGAGTTAGGGGAATAAATATCAAACCAACATTAAATCAATCTCATTTCATAATCGGTATTTACCTGTCTTCTGGTTGGGACGGAGACCAACTCGAACCGCATTCAACTTGGCATTGTGGAGCTTTAATCCTAAAGCCACCGGCAGGAGCACTTAATGGTAGTCCCGCGTCTTGAGACGATCGCAAATGTAGGCCATCATGGCGGACTCGAAGCATTTCCAGCTCTTTATGGAATCTAGTACAGCTCTCCTTGGTGTAGTCATTTGCAGAGCAAATCGGAGATGAAGATTGAAGATTCAAATTAAGGTTGTCACAGTGAACCAACTACCAAAGCTAGCTTCACCTCCTAGCGGGTCACGGGTTATGGGTTTGACGGCGGATTAGTTAGGTATTTGTTGGGCCTTTCCCAAAGCCCAAAAAAAAAGAAAATAATGAAGTTTAGAAGAAAAGAGAAAAGTGGAGATGAATGCCAAAGGTATCAACATGATGCAATGCGCTATTAGCTATGAAGAATTCAAAAAGGTATCCAAGATGAAAACTGCAAAAGAAATTTGAGACAAACTTCAGCTCACACATGAAGGAACCCAACAAGTAAGAGATACAAGAATTGATATGTTGATGAAAGAGTATGAATTATTTTTATGATAGAAGATAAATGCATTTAAGCTATGTTTGAGAGGTTCTCCATCATCATCAACAACCTTGATGTAATGGGGAAACAATTCTCTAAAGAAGAGCTTATAGAAAAAATTTTAAGGAATCTCTCACCAAGCAATGGAAAACCAAAAGCAAAATCGTTATCATTGCAAGATTATTTTCAACTTCAACTCTCTTCCTCAACTAATTTCTCCATCAAGCAACGTAACTCAATGGTTATCATTGCAAGATTAGATTATCACTTCTTGGATCGCCACTGAAACACACCATATCATACATTTTTAAATTAGGTGTTCTATGAACTTTCATGGAATTTTTATATATTTCAGACCAACTTCATGAAAAAAGCTAGTTGAGCAGTAGTTTTAATTGATTTTAGCCATCATATTTAACCATCAGCTTAACTCCTTTAGCAAAAAAAATTCTAATACCATATTTTCAACTAACATATTTTAATATTGATAGCTAATTGTTGGCCAAAAATAACAAAATGTGCTGATCATCTATCATTGCTCTTATTGTCTTGCACAATTAAGCATATTTAACAATAATTAGCCAAAAATCAAAATCATATGGAACTTCCAAAAATAATTAGCGTATTCATCAATTACAATCCATTGAGAAGAATTGTCCGTTGAACTTCTGTCAAGACCAAATTAAAGCAGATGACAGGGCTGCTAGTGGATGATGAGGAGGTTTTTGACGATAAATTTCATGGTAAAAAGGATACCCTCATCAATACTTTTTCCACATATTTACTAGTGATTGACCAAGCTTTTCCATCTCTTGCTTAATTGTGTCATTAATTGATTATTAGTTAATTTAGCTTCCAAAGTGCATAATATATTGAAATCTTCTCCCATTTGGTGTCTTGATGTGTGTGCTAATGAATTTCAGGGCCAAAGTGGAGAGAAAGAGGCCAAGGGAAGCTAAGAAGAACAATGAAAACAAGGAGAATGGACAAAAAGCCAAAAGCCCAAATCAGCACTGACCGCGCAGCCGCACCCCTACATGGCGCGTCCGCGCCCTCCTTTCTTAATAAGGAAATTTTCAGTTGATGGCGCGGCCGCACGCTCCAGATGGCGCGAGTGCACCACCACATTTCTTAACAGCAAAGTCAGCCATGACCGCGCGCCTGTGCGGTGGAGATGGTGCGCCTGCACCATAGCGTCAGGATGCACTTAAATGAATGCTATTTTGGGGATTTCACGTTTCCAGGTCAAGGCTCAGCCATTTCTCAAGCCCAATTCGACTAATATAGCGGGAGAACAGCTGAAGACACAACAAGCATTCTACCATTTGATCAATTTTAGCCTTAGAATAGTTTTAGGAAGTTTTTGGGAGAGTTCTCCATCTCTCTCATTTTCTTATAGTTTCTCTTCATTGTTCTTCAACTTTAGGAACCTCATCACCAACCAAACTCTTCTTTTATTACATGTTTTGTGTTTGATTTGTGGATACTTGTTCTCTTTTATTAATGCAATTCTAGTTTCTTCTTCTTTATTATTCATCTTTACATCTTTCTTGTTCATTATGCTTAGTTTATTTCTTGCTCATTTTATGATCTCTTGCTGTTATATGCTTCTCTTGATCTTGATTGTTGATTTACTTAATTGATCATCTTGCTAGTTTAATTTCAGAGTTATAATCATGCCTTTATTTCTTGCCCACCAAGTGTTTGATAGTTTGTTTGCTATGATTACGGAGTAGTGTTCTTGTGTCTTGGTCATGGGTTGAGGTGTGGATGATCTTAGCTACAAATCCCTAAGGACAAAGATGCGTTAAGCCATGGGTTAAACTAGTTTGTTGACGCTAGGCTTTCGTTAATATGAGTGAGTCCTTAATGAGGTGAACTTGAAGGATTTATTCAAGTTCCAAGGACCTAGGACCGTCGCACTAGATGAGTTTCCTAGGACTTACGGGACGTGGTTAATTCCACCCACTCGACCTCTTGACAGAGTGTGGCTTCGCGGCTTACGTGACAACTATTTATAATTGGGATTAGTGGTGTTCATAGGGACACACAATACCTCAACCCAAGACCAAGCACCCTTTATTATCAGTTTTCTCTAATCTCTCTCTTGCTCTCATTTCTCAACACACACACACAATTGCAACCCCCATTTTCTTGACAACCAAAATTGGCCCATGCGTTAACTCGTTGGGAAGCCAAGAATTTAAATAGATATGCATATCGATTCAAGTACCAGGGGCGAAGCTAGGAAGCTATTGAGGGATGGGCTAAAAATAATTTTACAATAGTATGTAAATTAAAATATAAAACTTAGGGGTTAAATAAAAAATTACATATAAATTGACAACAAAAATTAAATTTTGGGGGGGCCATTGCCCCCCTTGAGGTATAGGAGGCTTCGCCAACATTCGCGCAATGCGCGGAGATTACTCTAGTGTTACATTCACCCTATATCATAGTGTATAAATAGGTAACAATGAAATTTAGGCTTCTTCTTTTCCTAATTTACAATTTTGAAGAAGAATTCCATGGCTGCTCTTGACAAGGAGGTTGAAGCCTTGAATAAATATAACTCAAAGTTTGAAGGACTTCGCCCCTGAATCCATCTTGTATCTCGTGCACATGTGATACATGTTCAGAGGGCATTTTCGTCATGTTAGATATAAGGGGCAGAATGAAAATCTTGTCATGTTTAAGGATCAAAATACTAGAAGAATTACACTCTGCGGATTTTGGACATCAAGAAGACCAAGTGTTCGTCTCAAGAGAAAATTCATTGACATGGGGCACAAGGAACATGGATTCCATGAAGTTACTTGGAGTGCAAGTAATCATAAGAAGAGCGTTAAGTTGATTGGATTTAGTTCCGATTCTGAAATTACTTAAAGATGAAGTAACCAAGTGGAAGAAACTTCTTTGTTGGATTATTTTAGGATAGTTTATATTTGAATTTAAATTGTTTAGTAGCATCTTAGGAATTTAAAATTTAAATCAAATCTAATCTAATCATTTAAGATCAAATCTGATTTAAATTAGTTATCTTATCTTATCTTAGGTGTTAAGATTTGATCCAACCTTATAGGATCAAATCTTATCTAAATTAGTCAGAATTCAATTAGGAATTATATTTTTAGTTTAAATTTAAATCTAGGTTATTATTAGGCTATTTAAACACTTTTTGTAAGTCATTTTAACGAGGTTATTGGATGAATTTATTTTCTACTGCTCATGGAGCATGAGTTTCTATGTGTATTCAAGTGAGGTGAGTGATTTGCTTTACTTGTTGCATGAAGAAATTGAAGGATCCAACCTAAGGTAATTCTTAGTGTTAGTTTTTTCAGTTTCATCCCTTTGATCTAGATTGTCAAGGACAGGTTCTTTGAAGGTCTAGTAGGGAAAACCCTTCCAGTGACCTAGGTTGCTAAGAACAGATTTCTTAGAGGTCTAGTAGGAAAACCCCACTATCTCTTTCTTTCTTATTTTTCCGCTATCGTGTGTTTTTCTTTATCAATATGGGTTATTAAAAGAGATTTTTTAATAATTAATTTATAAAATGTTAACCCTAGTTAAATTTTAATTTAAATTTTAATATAAATAAATATTAAGATATTATTATAATTTTTTAAAATATATTATATTCTATATATATGTCGTGTCTCTCTATCATAAAAAAATTGAAATTTATGTGTCCACATTTGCCTCCCGAGTTGTGTCTCGTATTCGTGTGAAGATTCATGTTTCATAGAATTATACTTACAAATTACAATTTTCTCTTTTTTATACTGTAAAACATTTTGAGGATATGAGAATTGCAGGATATAGGAAACAAACTTATAAACTAAATTCGCATGCTTATTTTGTTTTTATAAACTTAGTTAAACATAAGTTACAGTGCTTTTTATTTTCTTAAGTTAAAAAATTTATTTATTCCATGTATTATCAAAGTAACATAGTGTAAGATGTATTTATATATTAAAAAAATAAAAAAGCTGAAAAAAGAGGGAAGCATCTATAATGTTCTATTAGCAACTTGGAACATTTGATGTTCTATTGAAAAATATTTGGTTAATAAATTATTTATTTATTTGTTAGTGCATAAAAAGACATGTCAAGTCAAAAATAAAGGAAAAATTGCATTTGTGTCATTGATTTTTATTTTAGACAAACAAATTGTTGATATTGTAATATTATTTTTTATATTTTTTTATAGAAATAATACTTCTTGATAATAATACATTTTTATATTATTATTATTATTTTATAAATTATTTTATATTATTAGTTTTATTATTATTTTTGTCTAATTTATACTTTTTAGAGTTACCATTTATAACATTGTTATATATGTATTTAATCATTAATATTACTACTATTATTATTTATATTTTATGTTATTATAATTAAATTTATAAAGAGTGAGCATCAAAATTGTTCCTAAAATGTTAAACGCCCAAGAAAAATGACCTTCAATTTGATTAACGATAAAAATACCCGCCAATTATTTAGAAATTTGACAAAAATGTTTAAATTTAGATATTTTTATCATCTTTGACATGTGATAAAAGTATACATTTGATAAGCATTTAAATAATTAATGAAATTTTTTATCGTTAACAAAATTGATGGTCATTTTTATCAATGTTTAAAAAATTCAAGTACGATTTTAGTAGTTAACTTATTATTTATAAATTCTTATTTATATTTTATTAGTTTTATAATTATTTAAAAAATACACTCTAAAACATATAAAAGAGTTTCCTTTACAAATTATAACACTTCAAACAAGGCTATTTTTAAAATTTGCTATCTTCCTAAATTTTAAATATTATATTACTTGTAACCCAAGACGTATGATAGTCATGAAGTATACGATATCACATTATAATATCCTTTTAAATATCTACTTTTAAAATTTATTTTATTGAAGCATTTAGTACTTGTTTGGATTGACTTTTGTTTTATAAAAAAAAACTTTCTTTTGTTTTAAAAAAACTATTTTTCATCAAATTTGAAATATTTTGATGTGTTTAAAAAAATATTCTATTTAAAAAGAACAAATTATATATTTTTTAATAAGCCAATGTGTTGCTTTAAAAAAATAATTTTTATTAATAGAAAATTGTATGTTTAAATAAGACATAAAAGATTTTTTTTTCAAAAACCAATCACAGTTAACCTTAATCTTCAATTTTCTATTGGTACAGTGTAGCCATGTCAAAAATAAAAAAAAGAGTAGCTGAGAAGTTTAAAGGGTATGGCAATAAGCATGTTGCTTTAGTTGTAACGCCCGCGCAATCGACGAAAAAATGCTGCACTCAATTTCATTTCCATGCTCTAACCACACCCCCCTCTCTTCTCTACTCTTCCACAACACTACGTCATTTCACCTCACCACACGCTCTCCGTCTTCCCCAATTCCCCCCAGCCCTCCAATCCGCCGGCACTCTAATCACTACTTCCGGCAAGCGCCTCCTCTACGCTTGTCGATCACAGACGGGACAAAGGGTACTTCTTCAATTCTTTAATGGATCCTTGTTATTTATTTATTTATTTTAATTTTTTGCTCTTCTTTCTTACTATTATCTTTCACTTTTAATTTACCGTCATTCTTTTTAGTTTATATTTTTATTTTTTTTGCGTGAGTTATTAAAGGATTCTTTTATTTTTGTGTGTAGTGAAAGGTGTTTAATTAGATGGATTGTTAGATGTTTCGCTATCTAAATTTCTTAGGAGATTAAAAAATTGCTTTCTTAATTGTTTGTGGAAATGACAATCAATTTATGTTCAATCAACGAGTGACATCAGATAATATTGTTCTTAAAATATCAATTATTTTTAATTTATTTTGCAAAATAATTGTTTTCTGTGAAGTTGAAATGGAAGTCCGTGATTATGAGTTGGATCAATATGGTGTGGTCAAGAATGCAGACTATTCAAGTTATTGCCAACACGGTGAGATTTCATAACTTGCCAAATCTTAGTTTTCATTTGAGTTGTGTGGATCATTTTTGTTGCTTCAATCTTTTCACTTTTCTTCTTTGTATGTATGTGTCTCTTTGAAGTTCTTATAACTCAAAAAGAACACAATTGTTTTCTATAAGTATGAAACAGCTTAAAAGGTATCCGGCATGCATTCTCTAAGCTTCATGATACATTGCGAAAATGATTCTCTAGTAACTTGTAAGGTTGATTTTTTACTTTTGGAGATGTCTAGTTGAGAATGAATTTGTATTACAGGAAGATTATACAAAGGAAATTCATGGATTAGGATAGAGTACTTGTTATATAGTTATAAATTTGGTTGGATGCTATCAAATATAAAAAATGATTTATTAGTGATTTCTGCATAGGCATTCCATCACCACTAATCTATTTATTTTCTAAGTTAGATGCAATCTAATGCTTATTCATGTTTGTAGTTTAATTTTGTTCCTTTTAAGAGATTTCTCTTGTGTGCAACTGCATAGTAATTTTCATCATCTTGAATATGCTGAAAATGTTTCTAGGTCTCTTTTAGACTATTTTGCTTCTGAAATCAGGGTGTGGGAAGCAGCATAATTTCCACAAATAATAAAACTAATATTTTGTATTTGAAACGCATAAATTGATCACTTGTCTATGAATATCTTCATAAGGTCGTCACGAACTCTTGGAAAGAATTGGTATTAACTGTGATGCTATGGCTCTCACTGGCGATGCGTTGGCATTATCAGAACAATCAATAAAATTCCTTGCACCACTAAGAGTGAGGCTTTGAGATTTTGTTTTCCATTCTCTATGTTAGGATATATAGTGTAAAATATAAACAACAAACATGATATATTTTATTATATTAAAAGGTGATGATTGTTCTGTCACCAATATAATACTCATTCTTAGAACATGCAAACAGAGTGGAGATAAATTTGTAGTGAAGGTTAGGATTTCTGGATCTTCAGCTGCACGGTTATACTTCGATCACTTCATCATTAAGCTTCCAAACCAAGAGGTTTATCCTCATCGCTTACAATTATATTGTATCTACAGTCATGCATTTTTTCTCTTAATTATATTTAAATTATTTCAACGCAGCCTATTTTGGAGGCCAAGGCCACAACTGTTTGGCTTGACAAAAACTATTGCCTAGTTTGAATTCCAGCAGAAATGAGGTCAAAGTTTGAGAATTTTATTCGAAATGAGGACTCTTAATTTGGTTGCTGGATGGATGTTGTTACGTGGTTAATGCAATATTGCAAAAGGTAATCATCTTATCTATTATGTTATGCACGTACAGAAAATCAGCTACAAAATTAGTTACCCCTATAGAGACATACATGTTAAAATACATATACATTAAAAGTGTGTGAAATAGCACATGTATTTATCCATGTATACAAAGTGGCTATTTTTTGTGTATATATAACATTTTTGTTATCTTATGCTTGCAATCAAATCTTGCCCGCGGGTGAGTGAGGAGGTATTAAGGTGCTGACTATGGAGAGTCTTGTAAACTAAATCATGGGAAGAAATATAAATTGGATTATTCCCTTGTGTATGGATCCAATAAATTTCAACAAGTTGGTTTATCGAAGTTTTCTAAGACTTAAGAAAATATAGATGGATTTTACTGTTTCATTTTCCTCATTTGTTATTGTGTATAGTCAGGTATTTCATGCTCCATTGTTATAATTTTATCCTAACGGGAATGGGGGGATGAGGAATGAGAAATTCTATTTGATCATGATAACATGATATTAGTTGGTCATACAATTTGTAAGTTGGATCAACTACAAATATCTAATATTGTAAATCGTGTTGTCTATTTGTCTAGTTTTGAGTATATGATACTCATGTTTTTTAAAAACAAACCCTAGTTTGGTAACCGTCAGGTTGTTGTATTAAGACTCGAGAGAACTTGTGAAGAGGTTTTACATTAACCATATACCAACTGGAAGTTTTTGCAAAACCAAACAACACAGTGGCAGAAGTGTTTGGAAAATTCAGGTTCAAACCAGAACCTATCTAACAACGGAAGCATCAAAAATAATTTTCCCACAACCTGTGCAGTTAAATAGACAATACCAAAGATACTCCAAACAGCAAATAATATGCAGAAATTAATAACAAGAGACACAAGAATTTTTATCTGGGAAAACTCTCAAAAGAGGGAGAAAAAACCCACGGGACCTACTTCAGTAAAATCTTCCACTATCAATAATAATGGGTACACAATCAGTCCTTCTAGTAGCACTAAGGTATCTCAACAATCAACAGAATACATCATCACAACAGATGAAATCAACATAAACCCTCCACAAAGTGGGTATCTCAAATCAGAGAGAAGGCAATAACACTAGCAAGTTATATCCTAATGTTCAGGATTACACCAGGAATAACATACTAAAATTTCATAAGAAATTGAGCAAGTTTACCAAATCAAGATGTGCACATTGGAATCACCATTTTCCAGTTTTTCTTCTTCTCTCGGCGCCATTATTCTCTCACTCACGCCCCTGTCTTTTGTTTTTCTCTTCTAACCTAATTCTCATCTCTCTTCATGGCCACATGCCACTTCTTCTTCTTTTTTATTTTGGTTTAAGTTGTATGGACCCAACTTGAATTTGGGGACCCATCAACAAATCTCCCCCTCACCAATTCAAGTGGGGTTAGGCTACTCCACCAAGCCTGCCTTCTTTCTGCAGGAATCGAACTTCAGAGCAGGTAAACTCTTAGTCATCAGATCTGAACCATTGTCGTCAGTATGGATCTTCTCCAGTGCATACTCCTTCATCTCCAGCGCTTGACGTATCCGGTGATACCTCACCTCTATCTGCTTTGATCTGGAATGAAACGTTGGGTTCTTGCTGAGATGGATAGCACTCTGACTCTCACAAAATAACACAAACTTCTCTTGATCTATGCCCAATTCCCGTAAAAATTTCTACATCCACAAGAGTTCCTTAGAAGCTTCAACAACAGCGATGTATTCAGCCTCTGTTGTAGACAAGGCAACACATTTCTGAAGTCGGGATTGCCACGATACCGCTCCCCCTACAAAAGTCATCATATAACCAGAAGTAGACTTCATTGGATCAAGATCCTCAACCATATCTGCATCTGTGTAACCATCCAACACAGGTTGACCACTCTCAAAGCATAAACATACATTAGAAATACTATTAAGGTATTTGAGAATCCACTTCACTGCTTGCTAGTGTTCTTTGCCAGGATTAGAAAGATAACGACTAACAACTCCAACAGCAAGAACAATATCCGGCCTTGTGCAAATCATAGCATACATCAAACTGCCAACCATAGATGCATATGAAATCTTCTTCATTTTTTCTTTTTCTTTCTCACTTATAGGACATTGCAGTCTTCACATCAAGCTGCTCAACCTCCAAATTCAAGCTAGCTGTTAACCCAACACAACTCGAATAGAGGATATCTTCACCACCGGTGAGAAAATCTCTTCAAACTCAATACATTTCTTCTGTTCAAACCCTTTCACAACCAACCGAGCTTTGTACCTTGGTTGTGAGACATTCTCATCTACTTTCAGCTTGAACACCCATTTATTCTTGAAAACTTTCTTGCCCTCCGACAACTTCACCAACTCAAGAGTATGATTCTCATGGAAGGATTTCATTTCGTGTTCCATGGCCTTCAACCAATCTTCCTTATGCTCATCAGAGATAGCTTCCTGGTAGCTTTGTGGCTCCCTCGTCTCAGTGTTCATCACATACTCATGAGGAGAGTATCTTTGAGATGGATTACGCTCTCCAGCAAATCTTCTCAATTGAGGTTCAATTGGTGGTTCTTCTACATCTGGTGGAACTTCTGCATCTGGCACCTTAGGTTGAGGTGTAGGATCATCACCATCATTATCAACTTGTACATCTCCCCCATCAACAGGAGGACTAGTGGAAGAACTAGGCTCATCATCAACACAACGCCTAACAGTTGTTGTTGGCTTATCTGCCTTCTCAAAATTTTCATTAGTTTGGTCTTCAAGAAAAATCACATCTCGGCTTCTAATGATTTTCTTGCTCTTAGGATCTCATAACATGTAACCAAAGTCTTCGTGACCATAACCCATGAAGATACATTGCCTTGACTTCTCATTAAGTTTGGACCTTTCATCTTTTGGAATGTGAAAGAAAGTCCTGCAGCCGAACACTCTCAAGTGACTGTAAGTGACACGCCCGCTCGGGTGGGGGAACTTTCGTCATTGTATTTGAAAGCTCCTTATCCCTTGCAGGCAGTGTCAGAACGTTTTAAAAGTGTCATAGGGGTGCAACCAAAATACCGAGTATGGGACTCAGTTCGTTCTGCCCAAGAAGCGAAAGGAAAAATTTATTTTTTGATTTGGGTTTGGTTGCAGTTGAATTGTTTTGAAATCAGTTCGCAGTTTGAAAGCAGTTGAAAGCAATTGAAAGCAGTTAAATAACAATGATAATAAAAGAGTATCCCGGCCGTGAGTTGAAATACTGTGCATCCCTATGATCACTGTTACGTCCCAAATCGATTAAACGTCCCCTAGGAGGAACCTCCGCATATCCTTGGCAAACTAGCAGTGAGTTACTTATCCCACGATGGATTCTGTTAGTCAATAAGCACAAATACTCAAGAGGAGGGGTGAATTGAATATCTATACAACAATAATAAATTTTTGTGGAAACGTAAATTACTTTAAATATAAACAACTCAAATGCTTGTACTAGTATTTTTCCAAGGACATAAGCCACTTCTTAAGTACTTATAAGCAGCTTTTACTTTCCAAGAGCACTTGTATAAATATAAATAACAAAAAGATAAAAGAGTTGGAGTTTAGAGAGATATTACACAACGATATATAGTGGTTCGGCACAATCCTTGCCTACGTCTACTCTTTCTCAATCACGATTGAGAAGTTCCACAAACCACCAAGCTTCAAGGTGCTTGACAAACCTTTACAACAAGACCTTGAATCAAATACCTCACGGTATCATAAGATAATCCACTTCACTGGAAGTAATCCCAACTTCAAGATTTCCCTTAAGTGTTTATCTCACCGACTATAGTGTTTATCAACGTTCATCACCTTAGAGAATCACACTCTAAGATCACTCAAAAGATAGAATACAAGAATTGGTGTAGAGAAAGAATTACAACTCTCAAAATAGAGCAGATGAATACAATTGAAGCTCTATGAACCAATCTTTGGTTATCTCTCAAATATGTGCAAAAATCACTTTAAAATTATGTAGAAATTGAAATATAAGCACAAGAAGATTAAGAATTGATGTTGTATGTCAAATAAGGCTCAAAACAATCAATTTATAGACTTCCCAAACCTTATAGACGTTGGGGAGTAGGTGGAAAGGAGCCATTTTGTCAAAACTAGCCGTTATGGGCATTTTTAGCGTGAGGGTATTGATACCCTCATGTCCGTTGAGCCAAAATTCAAATTTTTTCAAATTTTTGGCTGAGGGTATCGATACCCTGGGCGTTGTCCACTATGGACTATTACATATCAATCTGAAGCCCCGGCTTTCTAACGCAATAAGAACTACATCGTTTGGACTTCTGTAACTCAAGTTATGACCACTTAAGTGCACAAAGGTCAAGTTTGACAGCATGCACTAAGTTTTAAACTAACGCATATGCGTGCTACAGAAACTCTTCAAAAACGTTTCTTTTGTTCTAAAACAACTTAAAAACACTTTTAACATGTAGAAACTAACTTCAAAACATTGATAATCAAATCTTATATTTATTTTATCATAAAACAAATTATAAAACATTTACGGCTATTGTACGATTAACGTTTTGACAAAACCTTTTGTTCTTAAACAAAACCTTTCAAGATATTCGTAAAACCTTTTCTTAAAATCATTTTCTTGTGTGTGTGTGTGAGAAAGATAATAAACTTTGGTTCTTGACAAGATTATTACCTAAGTCC
>JASCZI010090647.1:202102-228401 GCA_036250425.1 Stylosanthes scabra | reverse complement strand
TGCAAGCATTTTACAAAATGATCCCAACCCCAGGCTTCAAGCCTCCTAGAAAGACACACAACTAGATTATAGACATATTGAAGTGACTAGGGGTGTTTTGTTGTTGTTGACTTGTTATTGTTAGGTCTTCTTTTGGGCTGTTTTTTGAGTTGTTGAACTGTCATTTTTAGGGATGCCCTATTTTGCCTTTTTTTTTTATGATCCTTTGCTGGATGAATTTGCCTAAGAACAGCATGTGACTGAAACTTAAATTTACTCTTGTGTAATGACTAATTTATGTTACTTCATGATACATTAGACTACTACTTTATGATGTTGGAGTTGCAGCTTGCACTTTCATTCATGCTTAATTCTACAGTGGAGTTTCTTTTTACTAAAAAAAAATTCATTTGCAAATTTAGGTTATTTTTTGTGCACAACTATGCACACTATTTATTATCGATATGCAAAGGTTAGGCAATAATGCACACTTATTAATTGTATATGTCAACCATTTCTGCACTACATTTTTATTTCATACACTGGAAAGGGATTGTAATTACACATGTGCTACAATTTTTCATTTCAAGCAAAGAAACAATACATGCAACACATTTCACATTCATACTTAATTTTTTTGTTTAATCAGCAAAGTTTGTTCTCTATCTTTTGGACTCCTCCACTCTGCACATAACTAAGAATTACAAAGACAAACACAATAACTACAATTGTCAAGACACCAATCCATCTTCTTAACTTCCTCATTTCATCTTCTACATTGCTCATCCTCTAACTCAAGCTTTTCTTCAAAAACTCTGGTCTATGTTGTTCCTCATTTTTTTCAGGTATGCATTCTTCTTCTTCACAATCTGCCCATTCAAAGAAGCCACACCATCTCTTTCCAGCTGTCTATAACTATTAAAACAACCAAAAAATTAACAAAGAGCAAGTTTATATACACAAGAACATAACACTTTTCCAAAGAAAAAAAATTCGTAACCCAGGCATGCATAAAGTTAGAACTCACATTATAGTTAGGGCAGCCAAAGAAAGGTCTTTCTGGGTTTGCCTCCGTCCCAGACCAACGAAGAACGGGACGCTTTCCACAACTACACCAACGAGGAACCTTCCCATATCTTGCTCGATTTGGTAGCAAGGCTCCTATGGGAATGAGACCTGCTTGAGCTTCCAGAAATATGGCTGCTGCTACCCAACATCATCTCTGCACAATACACAAACACATTACACCTTCAATTTAGTTAGGGTTTTATTGAAAAACAAGGGCCAAATTGAGAGATTTACAAATTTGCCACTTCAGATAACTGTCTCATGCTTACATGTATGCCAGCGTGTCACTTAACGTGACAGATAAGCACGCCGTTAACGGAGATTTGGGCAGGGGCCAACGTGAGTTACGATTCGAAATTTCGGGGTGAAAATTGAATAACTTCAAATTTCAGGGACCAAATTAACTCACGACTCAAATTTTGGGGGCCATTTTGAGATTTAACTCTCAAAATGACCATAAAGATTTCCATTTGTTTTAAAATCAACCTTTTTACTGTTCTACCCCTGCAACTATTTTTGTTTTTAAGACAAGATATGTTTTATTGCATCGATAACAAAACAAATCAATTACCATAGTTTTCTTTTTTTTTAAAAAAAAAATGAGAAAAAGGGCTAACGCCCAAGAAACTACAAAGAAACAATTTAATGGCAAACACAAGGGTCATGGTTGAGTGGAAAACTACATGCATCAGAGGGGATTTCAAAGCCAAAAGCAAACAAAACAAATCGAGCTTCTTTATTCTATAAAAGTTTCTTTAAAGAGAGAGAAGAATGAAATTGAACAGCTCTATACTCCAACAAATTGGACAACCTTCTAGTTGGTACTGGGAAAAAGGGGAAGAAAATGGAATCCTAAATCTCCTCTAATCAATTTCAAGTAGCAACTTCACTTAATCCCTCATAATCACCCAGATCTTATGGATTGATTCGTTTAATTTGCTATCCCAGCGGACTGAGTTTTCCTGGAGAGGATGTTGTTGAGGTAGACACCGAGATGGTTGTCGTCGGGTTCGTTGAACTTCGGATCTGGCCGTTGTCGAGTTCGACGGCGAGGAACGGGGTATGTGAGGTGGCGTTGGTGTGTGCCTTTGTGTTGTAGAGGACGAAGGCGAGGCCGAAGCCGGAACTCTCGGGATCTGCCGCAACATAGAGAAGACGATGGAGGTTGAGAAGGAACAAACGTTGCTGGAAAAGAGAAAGGGTAAGGGTTCTTGACCGTCAATGACATTTTTGAGTGAGGCTGTGATTGGAGATTTTTTGTTTTGATGAAAGTGAATGGAGATTTAGAGTTTATGTTGTCGTTCCTTATTTCCAGTAGCAACAAATATTGTTTAATTTTTTTTTTTAAAACTTAACAAGAGTTAAATGTATGAAAATGTTTAGGAACCAATATTTTTTAAACAATAATTAACCAATAACATATTTAGAAGATCATAAATAAATGATTATCCAAACATAATTAAGTGATCATCCAAACAAAAATAAGTGATCATCAAAATTCAATCAAATGATCATCCAAAAAAGAATAAGTGATCATTCACTCTTAGGTCTAAGTTGATGCTGGGTTCACCCTATGACTAAGAACAGTGTCAATTCCCTCCTAACCCTCAGTCACTTTCACCAACTACAATCACCTATGGCTTCTTCTCGTATCAATCTTAGCTAAATAATTCTAAAGCCACTTGCACTGCTCGGATTTGGCGTCAAAATCAGTGAACGAGCATGATGATGTACGTGGAAGAAACCTCAAAAGAGTAGTAGAGATTTAAGTGATTTAAGTTTAACCACTTTCTTGAAAGAGCATGGGCCATCTGGCATTTCAAACTTAGAAGCCGTGTCCGTTAGGAAGGATGATGGGAAAAAGTCTTGATCTTGTGGTTTCCTTCGATAACCATCCATGACCTTTGTTGGTGTATGGTTGGATGAAACAAGGATGTTGTGCTTGGACGCAAGGCGGGGGCGGGCGTTGCAGCTGGGTGTGGCGCAGTCAAGTGCAGTCAACATTCAAAAATGGAGTGTGGGGGCACCGAAGGGGAGGCAGGGAGAAGACGCGATGAATGTGTTGGTTATTGTTGTTCTCATCTTTATTGGTTACGTAGCATAACTCTAAATGTATATTTTTTTGTTAGAATATATTATTAGTGCATATGAAGGGGTATTTTGTAGTGATATAGGAATATTTTGGTCAAAAAATATTTATTTTGGTGTTTTTAAAACAAATTAAAACTTTTGTGGTCATTTTGACAAAAAAAAAAAGTTTTGAATCAATTTGATTTTGACCTCAAACCCTTGTGACCAAAAGAGTAGTTATCCCTAATAAATATAAATATCATAATTGATACTAATATATTCTAACAACTATCACTGCGGCCACCATCACTACCTTCCGTCCGCTATCAATTTCAACTCTAATTAATACCAACAATCCAACAATTTATAACTAATAACTAATAATTAATTCAACAATTTATAACTAATATATATAAAAATATCTGGCAAATGGACTAGAAATTGATCAAGAAAAACAAGATTTTTCTTTTTTAAATTAAAAAAAAAAAGAACAAGAAGAATTGCAAACAGTTATGGAAAATAGATCAAGAAATTGGATATGAAGAAGAAGAGGAAGAATAACAATGACAATAAATCTAGACGGAAAAGGAAACATAAAAGATTTGAACTAGAGAAAGAGACGCGTGGTGGCGGCGATGACATAAGGGGCAGTGATTGAGGCGACACCGTGAAGAAAAAGGAAACGACAGAGGTGAGAGGAAGATGCTATTAGAATTGAGATTAGGTGAACATAACTTAACCCCAAAAGCTAGCTCATAGGGTGAGGGATGCCTCACATTTATAAACACTCAAGAGTCCCTATCCATCGTAGTTGTAAGACTTGTAATATCAGAGCCTATCTGATCACATGTTGTTGGGCCACCCACCAGTTCATGTTCATGCTCTAGACGATCATACCTAGGTGTAACAGGGCGTATTACAAGTCCCACATCTACGAAGAATATATACTTTTAAGTGAATATAAATGTAAGGCATCCCTCACCCCATGAGCTAGCTTTTGGGATTGAGTTAGGCCCATTTAATCTCAATTCTAATAGATGCAGATAGGACCTTCTTTCCTACCAAGTTGCTACCCCATCGAGAAGAAGAGAGAACGGCGTCGCCGAAGCAAGGATGGGGCAACACTATCAAAGCTAGCTAGAGGCAACGATGAAGACAAGAAGACACTATCAAAATATGTATTTCATGTGCATATGTGTACCACCATGTCTATTAAAAATTAGTGTCTTAACATACAAATAAAGAACGCATATCACCAAGTTCATCAGTGGATGTTTCTGGCATCCCAACCAAATGTAGCCTTAGTGATATGCGTGTAGATGAATAAATTGATCTATAACTTCACCTAATAACACAGTTTTAGCCATATTAATTTTCAAATATATTAATTATTTGACAAATTGGTTAGAAAAAATTTATAATAATAATCATATTAACTACTTAATTAATCATGCATTAACTATATTTTAACATTATCTTTTAGGTGCCATCTTTGATATAGATGAGATATAAAAGTGTATAGATAGTGATACATAGATATAATGGTAGCCGTTAATTTTCAATACATTTATATATATAGGAAATTAAAAATGTATTAGATAAAATTGACCATCAAATCTAATATATCTGTATCTATATCATTTGACATCTGTACCTTAAAATTCACATCTCTTATTATTATTTGATACTAAAGAAATCATTTGTTTTATTATATACATGCATACGTACTGTCACGGTAAATTTTAGAAGGTTACTTTTAACGGTGTTTAAATAGTATTCTTGTGTATTTGAGAATGTTCTAGATATTTCAGAAATATTCTAGAGTGCCCCGGAAGATCCTGGAAAACCCTAGAAGGACCTAGAAGGCTCTAGAAGGTCATAGAGTATTCTAGAAGAGTATAGATATTTGTAGAAGAATAAAGAGTGTGGTAGAGTGATCTAGGAGTGTTTGAAAAAGTGTGGTATGTTAGATATTTGTAATGAAGGTTCTGAACACTTGATTAGACCGTTAATTAGATTTAATCCTAGCCGTCTATTAAGAAGGTTGATGAGTATAAATAGAGGTGAGAGTTTGGAGTTTGTGTGTGTGAGTCATTTGTACAAAACACTATTATATAAGTAAAGTGATTTCCACCAAAGCTTCTTTTCTCTTGTGTTCTCTTATATTCTTAGCTTTAGTGCTAATATTGAGGGTTAGGCTGACTTAATCTTAACTCAAGAAGTTGAGTAAGTTCAAGTGCTGACACGATAGCATTGGAGTGTGTCCAAGGCCGTCACACTACTCTTTCATTTTTCTCTAATCACATCTCACACACACACTACTTGTTCAATATCCATACCAATTTTTGTTATATACAACAACTACAACAATAAAAGCTCGTATAAATGAAATTGTAGTCATACTATATAAAAACATTCTAACGGAAAATAAAATTACCAACGAACAATTACAAAACAATAAGTCATAGCAAACTTGTTCTTAACATTTTATAGAAGAGGTACATGATTTTTATTTAATATAGAAGACATAGGGGGTCAATGTTTTGTAATGTCCCTATTATTATAGCGAGCGTAGAAGCTTAAATAAAATACATTAATCGCTCAAATGTTGGTAATGAGGACAAGGCTTCTATGGCACTTCCTAGAGGCCAGCTTGCATCTACCACAGCATCTTCATATTCAATTTGTTGTGTAACTGTGATCTCTTGCAATGGATTTATACCTGCCAACAAACGGAATTTTCACCAAATATTGGAAATATATAAAATATTGGACACTAAAAATCAATTACTAAATTAACATTTATATAAAATACACATTAATATATTAAATATAAATTAAAAATGACTTTTATATATGATAATAATTGATTTAGTGTTTGATTTTTCATTTTCAAATAATTGTTTCTTACTCCCAAGAATAATAAATTACAGCAAGATATTATTAAATATAAAACACCTTCGTATAAGATGTGTATTCGCTATACGTATAACTTTAAATTAAGACGGTGGAATCTATAATTAATAATACAGTACGACTAGGTATCCATTAGTAATCTTCCTTTAGTAAGCCATTTTTTTCAAAATTTAAAAATACTTCATTACAACTATTATATCTGGATTTATTGTTCCTTTTTTTTTTTCTCTTTCCAACTAACAATAAATTGAAAACTTATAATTTAATGTAATAATTAAATTCAAATAAATTAATTTAAAAGTTACAAATTTAAAATTATTTTACAGTGTTATAAATTTTATAATTTTAGGGGGTTTTTTTTAATGAAGACGTAATAATAAGTAGGTTAAGATGCATAATTAACTTACGAAATCCCTCAACGAGCAATGTATATTGGTAAGTGAGATCCATGCAAACATAGGGAAGTCTGTCAGTGGTAACAAGATGATAAATGGAAGCAGCATCCTCATATTTGGTAGCACATGCTTTCTTGGCTGCAACCTTGTAATCCATCGGAACAGCCTTCGAATTTGGCTTATTTGGATCAGCTATACCCGTCTACAAAAAATCATCACATAATACTCAACATCTTAATACAAATTTTTGTCTTTAACTTAAACACCAATATATAGCTGCCTTTGTTTTTCTTTTCTTTTATTATTATTAATATCAAATTTGTTCTATCCTAAATTTAGATCTTCAAACAAAATTTTAAACATTTTATTTTTTGATAAACTATTATTAGTATGAAGTTCTCCCAAAACTATTTCTATCAAATAGATTGGTCATTTCGTCGTTTTTAATAAAATTTTAATGTGTATTGAGAATAAATTGAATTTTTTTATGAAGTAACCAATCAATTTGGATAACGTTTAGAATAAATAAAAGTTTATTGAGACCAAAATACCTAATCTAAATTTTGTTCGGAAATTAATTTAGATTTTATTGTAACATTTTTTAATTGCCAACTTAATATTTTATATTTACATCTATTAAATTAATAACTCAAATAATAACTACTAAAGGTAACATTCAACCGGTAGATATATATTATAGGAAGCTTTTCAGATATATCGGTGTATCAGTAATCGTTGATTTTGATTTATATTAATATTTTAATTTTTTTTAATCAAATCAACGATTACAGATTACAGGTGTACCGATAAATCGGTATATCTGAAAACTTTCTTCTATTATATATTCAAAAGAATAATTTTTTTTGTTATTGTATAAATAAAATATTTTACACGGTTAAAAATTAAAGTCTAACCAATAATATTATATGGAATGGTCAATTATAAAAATCACATATAATTATTATTATTTCCTAATGTGTAATCATATAATTAAGAGTATATAAATACTTGATATGTGTGTATGTGTACGTACCTCTGATGCGAGATAAAAGAAAGATGTAGCAACATAGAGATTTTTCTGTCCACTGCCACCACCACCACTCCATATTCCACCAAAAGTGCACTCCTTATTCTTATATGGACATGGTGCTTCCAATTTCAGAGCCTCACGCACTGTTTCCCTGCATTTCTCAAAGCTTGACCCTGAACTTGGTGCATATGCCTTATACTCATTTCCTGAGTAATTATATGTCCCTTCAAAACAAAATAATTATAATTTGTTAATAAAAATAATCATTTGAAAAACATAATCAACCACTTAGGTAGCGTTAGTTACTAGCACCGAAACTAAGACTTAGTATTATGTTTGATGGATGGAAATTTATAACTAAAATTTTATTCTCAATTTTTAAAATTTTAGATTTTTAATACCTTCAATTAGTGAAGATTAGAAGACTGGAATTGAGACTGAAATCTTAGTAATTTTTTTTTTTACTTAAATATCCTCATTCGACATCAAAATTTTCAATACTAACATTTTTCATTACTCCATTAACTTAATTTAATCTTTATCTCTCGGTCTTTGTTTCCTAATAAATTTTAAACCAAGTACAATAATAAACTTATAGTACAGTCTAAATCTCTCAATCTTAATCTCATTCTCGAACTCTTAAAGCTTCATAATAAGTGAAAAATAATGATGAGATAGGAAATTGTATATCATAAACATATTATTACCATCAAAACCGGCTAAAACGCAAGGGTTAGCGGAATTATGAGTGATGTTCAAAATCTCACCACGAGCAGCATCACTACCGTACCGCAGGTAACTGAAATTAAAAGAAAGATTTTTATTCAAATAAATGCATTATCCATATGATATAGCATTAGTAATGATAGATTATTACACAATATTCATGATACATAAAAAGTAAAGTATCGTTTATATAGTAAAGAGCATCTGTATACGTATTTTAAAAATAAGAGATTTAGTTCATTGATAGTAAATCAAACACATTTATTTTGTCTTTAAGCATTAATTTACGTAGACCTCATAAAATTAACTATATAGCATATGTATATAAATGTTCTTTAGCATAATAGCATGTAACTCACCTAAAGTAATAAATACTAATCATCAATTAGGACTCTTTTTTTGGAATCATGCATTTCTAATAAAATTCAAAAAATATCATGCATTTAAATCTTTTTTCTTGACATCATGCATTTCTTAAAAAGAGATATGTTAGTCATGGGCTAAGTAAGCCCAGTATCCTTATCCCCTACAGGCCCCTTCCCTCATCTCAAGAACCTATTGCAGCCCAATGTAACAACATCAGATATTCAGTCTATTTTTTTTGTGTCATGACAAAAAGAGAAAAAAAAAGGACAAATTGTATATTGTATTAGTCAAAATGGTAAATATTTTGTTTGTTTAATAAAAGTTTTTGGATTTTTAAATTTTAATAAATAGCAAATATATATACATATAGTGGTTTAGTAAGTACTAATATGTCTATTAGTGTATTATTTTATATAGTTTATATATATAGCAATAACAACAAATGTATAATTAGTTGAGATAGTAAGAAAAATACACACTAAATAAAGGAATCTAAGATTTAAAATATTGTTATAAACATATAACAACAGAGGAAGGTAATTAAGAAGAAAATAAACCTGTGAACATAGAGATTATATTCCTGTCCCTTAAGAATGACATTCTTAATGTATGGATCCTGTCCATCAAGTGGTTTTGGTGCATTTAGAGCAGTGTATTTTGACACAGCATATACCATTTGAACTGATGCACCTCCAAGATCAACTGCCGCCACTGTCTCTGAATACTCCTTCCCCAATTTCCCCAATAGATAGTTAAGTGCCACCTAAATCCAAATCATGTACATATTTTTTTTTTTTAACAAATCTAAAGGGTAGATTTTAATAAAATATTAAATTTTCAAGTATACCGGTGTATCGGTATATCTGTAATATGTACCGTTGATTTTGATTTATATATATTTTCTATTTTCTTTTAATTAAGATTAACGGTTACAGATTATAGGTATACCGATACACCGATATACTTGAAACTTTTTCTAAAATATTTTAATGTAACAGTAGAAACTCGATCGAAACTCGATCATCAATATAACCATTCTTCTTCTCACTCTCTCTTTTTTTCCTTGCTAGAACCACACTCTTATTAGTTATTAGTGTCTACATCCAATCTCAGTTGGTGCAAATTATTCTGCCAAAATTTTCTTTTTCCAATACTCTGAGTTTAGACCCCCCAATCTTTGCCAAAAAAATTATAGGAAAATTTTTAAGTATGCCATGGTATTTTTGTCAGACTAATATACCAGTTCTTTTCACCATAAAGATTTATATTAAACAATTTGTATGGTCTAGATCGACCGAGAAATATTATTGTGAACACTCAATTTAGCAAGTTCACAAAAGGTCTGAAACTGGTTTTTTCTTTCTCCAATGTGCGATTGGTTTGAAATCCCGTATTTGTGCAGTTTGTCTTCTTGCCAACTTTTAGCCATTTTCTTTCCTAAGCCATATGATGTGGAGCAAGCTAAGCCTCTTATTTTAATAGGGTTTAATATAATAACTCTATTTGCATATTAAAATTGGTCATTAGAACATAATACATATTAAAATATAAAATATATATGTAGTTTAAAAATTAAGTATATATTTTATATTTTAATGTATACTATATACTAATGGCTAATTTTAATATACACCTAACATATCTCATTTTAATACGATACAATCAAACAAAACAAGCAAATTTGCTATTAATATAATTTTTTAAAAAAAATCATTTGTTAACGTAGACAATTAATCAATAGGAATATTCATCTTTTGATAAAGGTTATTTATCAATAGTTAATCATGTTAAAAGAAATACCATAATTTAAGGTTATACATATTTTACCAATTAAATTTAATCAAATTATTTATTTTATTATAAATAGATGATCATTTTAATGTCAAATAGAAAATTATTTATGTGTTATTTTTATATCATTTGATATCGAAATTATTTTTTATTTGATATAGAAATTAATAACTTAGTTAGATTTAGTTGAACAAATAGGGGTATACCTAACATGACCGAAAAAATATTCTAAATTTCAATAAGATTATAGAAAAGATTTTACGAGCTTGATTGAAAGATTATAAATCTTTATAAGCTTCAATCAACGGTTGTAAATACTCGAGTTTGGTACTTCAAGTGTACCTGATTTGCTTTCCTATATGAGATATCCAAACATAAAATTACTTTTACTTTTGCAAAAGATTTTTTTAAAAAAAGATAACTCAAAAAAAAATCTTTTACGAGAAGTTCGCTCAAATATGTGCTTGTTTGGATTGGCTTTTTTTTTTAAAAAAATACTTTCTTGGTTAAAAAAAGATAATTTTCATCAAATTTGTATCATTTGGATGCATTTTTTAAAAAAGTACTTTTATTTAAAAAAAAGCAAATTATGTGTTTTTTTATGAAGTTAGTAATGTGTTACTTTTTAAAAAAGCAAAAGAAAAAACAATTTCTATTAATAAAAGATCTTTTTAGATAAGACATAGATAAAAAAGATCTTTTTCAAAAGCCAATCCAAACTGACCCTAAGCCCTACGTGTATGTTTAGATTTTTCCATGAGCATATAAAAATTTCTATTTCTGTGCTAATGTTTAGATTTTTCTATATATATTGTTAAATGGTATGTACAGATGTGTATAATGATACATATAGTATTACCGAATAATAGTTAGTGAGATTGTTAAAGTAATTATTAAGGGATTAAAGAGAACAAATTAAATTCTAGATTTCAGTTTAGTTAACAAGTTTTGGTTATGAGTAATGTTACAGAACCAATATTAGGGGACTAATAGGGAGCAAATGAGTGTAATTAGGGAAATAATAGGTAGTAAAAGAGGAGAGAGAAAAAAGAAAAAAAACTTATTAGCCACTTATTGGCTAATAAATTATGGACTTTCTAAACTTTCTCTTTGTTTATTAGAGCTTGTTAAAATGTAACACAATAATAATAGATAGTTTGTAAATATAAAAGATTGTTTTATAAAGATGGTAACTTATTTAACATTTTTTTTTAATCTCTCGCCTATATAATTATACAATTAATCTAGATGTACACCTTTTTTTACCAATCAAGCCCAACTAAATTGTTACTGCAAACATGTTTTATATATACAATGAACATATTTTTATAGTTAACACGAACATGTTTTAAAACCAGTTCATTTGCTTTTAAATTCTCTGTTCGTTCTAGTAGTAATATTCTGTTCATCCACGAACAAAAATTTATATATACAACGAGCATGTTTTATAGTTGACACGAACAAATTTTAAAACATGTTTGTTTGCTTTTAAATTTTCTATTCTAGTAGTAATATTCTATTCGTGCAGTGAGTAAAATTCACTTGATTGGAGAAAAGAAGTGTACATGTAGCACGACTGATAATTATATATTATTTTGATACACTATTAATATAGAATAGTTTCACATATACAACTAATTACTTAATGCCACGTAAGTAAAATTAACGTTTTTTAATTAACCTCTTAAATATTCATTCAAAAGGAATGATATGATTAGAAAACTATATAAACAACACAATTAAAAGAAAAAGATAAATGAAAATGAAAATTTTAACATTAAAAAAGGATATTTTTAATTTGGGATCATTGTTGTTTATTCTATATTATTATATTTTCTGATTAAATGAATTATATAATTTTTAATATTTTTTGTTTTTAATGGATGAATGCAAGTTCAAAAGTTAAGATAAGTTAAACAAATAATTGTTATAAATTAAAATATAGCATGCCGAAGAAGTCTTAAATATGGGATCGTATTAGTTGTCGATGCTTACTTTCATGCAAAGAGAAACATACAAAAATATAGAATCGTGTTATAAAAATCATTATATGATCCATTCTTAATTTTTTTCCATTTTATTTTTGTTTTTGTCCTTACTAATATTATTGTTTGAATATTTTTAATATATATTTTATACTAATGACTAATTTAATAACTCATTTTTATTCACACCTTTTATATATATACAATCATTCATAGGACCTTTTAGTCGCAGTTAAATCATAAATTTAAAACTTATAATTCATCTTAATAATATGTCATATAAATAAGAAATAAATTATGTATTAACAAGTTATTTTTTAATTAAA
This sequence comes from Stylosanthes scabra, assembly GCA_036250425.1. NCBI lineage: Eukaryota > Viridiplantae > Streptophyta > Magnoliopsida > Fabales > Fabaceae > Stylosanthes > Stylosanthes scabra. Next base: position 215,749 of record JASCZI010090647.1, on the reverse strand, counting down.
TCTAATCAAGTCTTTCTTTTTTATTTTTTTATCTCTTCCGTCTCTTGGTTGACTTTACACTCATTGTATGAGTGATTTTGTAGATATAGATCAGTTTAATTAAATTTAATTATAAAAAATACTTATACATATAATAATACTCTAATGTTTACTAAAGTTGTAAACAAGAAAGAATATAATTTAAATATATTAATAGTATAAAAAGTTTTATATGATTATTGAATATGATTCGTGTTTTTAAATGATTTTTAAAATAGTTGGTTTGAAAATTAATTGTTTTTTATTTATGTAGTAATATATAATTAATTATCCATATAAAATTCTGTGTGAAAATTAAATTTCAGAAATTATATATATATATTTTTTGAAAAGCTGAAAGAATGTTTTGATTTGTTGTTTGAATATTATGTAAAGATGGGATAAAATGAGAAAAATGTATTAAGAGCAAAATTTTATAGTTTTGCCCTTTTTATTCTCTTTATTTTTTCATCCTTCGTCGGCTTGCGGCTTCTTATCAAATCATTCATTCATTGCTGAGAGTTAGTACCATCTTTTATGTCTTTTCAGCAATTATTTCAATGGTGTTTTAGTACTTATAATAGTCACTAAAAAACAATAAATTACCTAAAACCGGTCCGTACTTAATAAATGCAATATACCAATAAAGTGATTGGAACACTTGAAAGTTTTCCAATATACTGTCTAATGTTATTAGTCAGTAGTTACTCGCTACTAACTCCTCCAAAACTAATTAAACATTTTAGAATAATTAATTTTTTTGAAGTATTATAATCATCAAACTGTTTCATCAATGTTAAACTTATATTCTTATATATTATATAATAGTTGATTAGTAGTTAATTATTTATATTCTTAAAAGCATAGTTTTTCCTATTATTATTATTATTATTATTATTATTATTATTAAGAAGTTGGAACAAAATATATAAACTATATAATAAAAGATATTTAAAAAATAGTTATATACCAAACTTTTCTCTATACCCGTTAGATAATAATAAACTATATATTTAATTTGAATTTCATTATTTTACCTAACCCCATTTTCTAGTGCTTGATGACTGGATCTCGTTTACCGGACTTTATTATTGATTTATTAAGTATATCACATGTTCGTTTGTTTGTTTTAATGTTTTTGATTTTTGTATTTTTAATTATTATTTAAATTTTACTATCTTATTATATACATTAGAACACATGTTTAAAACATTATAAAAGGAAATATTTTACAAAAAGTTATTGGAAAAATAAATTTTTTATATTTCCAATACATTAAATACATCGAAAATTTAAAATTTTTTATATCAATATAACTTTTAAAATTTTAGAGTACACGATAGCTAATTCTTTATTTGTTTTATGAATTGCGGTTATCACATGTAGTAAACTTTTTTTTTAAGACATGGCATGGGCCGCATGGCATGTGATAAACTATTTTTTTTTTTTTATCAAAGGCAGTTGTATTTCATTTAAACTTAAAGAGAAAGATACTAAAAAAACAAAAAAAGGTATTATCTTTGAAATTCAAGGTTGATCTCGATGATGAAGGCAAAAATCATTGAAAGAAGATGCCGCTTCGAAGATATATTGGCCCTGAGAGACAGTCGTGATATTTTTTCCTTAGACCATATAGAAACCACAAGATCTCAATTTAAATTCCACCATATTCGAGATTGATTGTTGGTTTCATAGATAAAATCATTCTCGGGAGAGTGTGATATACAGATCACTTTCAGTTTATGGAAGGTTAGGGGTCTCTCCAAACCCTAACACTTCCTGCAAAATACTCTTACGTCATTTTGAACACCAGAATATCTTGAAATCTGCCTCCATTGTTCGGGATGCAACAACAAAGAATCTTCTAATAAGTCTATTCAACCCAAATCTTCACCAGAAGAACCTTATTAGGGCAGAAGAACCCTAATAGGACACAAAAAAAACTCTAGCAGAACACTATAGTACAAGAGAAACCCTAATAAGGTACAAAAGAAAATTCTAACAAAACATTAGATTACAAGAGAAAATCCTAATAGGACAAGAAAGAACCCTAATAGGGCACAAGAGAAAACCCTAATAGGGCACGTACATGTTTACTCATTATGTGATAAACTATTTGAATGTCAATTATCTTAATTAAACCATTTTTTTTTTACTTTACTATATCGGATTGTATTATTCACAAACTCTTGAACACTTATTTGAATATCATTATCTAAAAAAAAATCAAATTTTCTTTTTTCTTATTTTCAAAACCTCTCTTTATTTTCTCCCTTGCTTCTGCGCTTCTTTCTTTCGTGATTAACTTGCATATTTTATAACCAAAAGTTCATGAGGGAGAAATGAAAAGAATTTTATATAAAAGCTCCAACTTTTGTAAGCTTTAAAAGAACAATGCATAATATTCAAATATAATACTTTTATTAATTAGTTAAAAAATTATTATAACTAAGGTGAATACTATGTTTTAACATGATCTATTGTTTTAGAAAAAATATAGGAAGCCTTCTCTTGGAGGCCAATAAATTCTTCGTCGAAACCTAGTTCTCTCTTTTTTCTTCTTCTTCCCTTGTGTGTGTTCATTTTAATATTCTATTAGTGATATTTTTTATTTTGTTGGATGATAAATTTTTAAATTTGAATAATAATTTACGTATTATTGGCTCCCTAATAGATCCGTGGGGCTGCATCGCTCTTTCGCCCTCGTCCCCATTTATAATATTGTCGTTTCCATCCCGTGTGCGTCCCTGTTTAATTCTTCCGATGGGGAATATGGATGCCCGCATATATCCATGAATATTAAATTTTAACAAATTTTATAAAAGTAAATACAATCATAACATAATTATATTTAGTACAATAAAATTTAACATATTAAAATATAAAATTTTAATACAAATATAATCAAATTCAAATTCAACATATTCAAATAAATTTATTTGTTTTAATTTTTAATATAATTTATACAATTTATTTTGGTGAGGATTAGGCAGATTTTCATTGGGGCGGATCTCCGTTCTAGTGAATAATTATTGGTCCCAATAAACTCTCCATCGCAAATAATTTTTGTAAATATCTACTAGCATGGAGAATATTGTCCTCCCTTAAATCACTATTGATCATTTTATCATATATTTTGTTATATTATATTTTAAAATTTTTCATTTTTTGTAATTAATATATGACAACGATCTCCTAGTATTTAATTCTCCCTACAAGATCGTGGTTTTCTACCAAGATCTACTGACTTTATCTCCTCGCTTAATACTAACCATTTATAAAAATAGAGTCACCGAGAACAATGTAAATTATGTTCTTTGTTTGTTGCACATGGGTAAATTTGATACTCATTTATTTTATAAAGGTAAATTCTCCTAATTTTTTTTCTTTAATTAAAAATCTTTTTTAGGTAAAAAAGTATTTTATTTTTCTTAGTAATTGATTATTTTATTAAATATATAATAATTAATTTGATCGTTAATTTTTAGTGTTTACAGATATTTCTATAATGTCAGTTAAAATAATGCATCTTTTCTGGTCGTCGGGATGATATATAATGCATTTAAATAAGTTTCATGTGACTACCGAAAGAAAGAAAGAGAACATGTTTCATGTGTCAATTCATTTGTCTACAAAATAAAAATAATAATAATAAAAAAAATTTAACCTGACGCCCACGTTGGTTTGTTTAATTTATGACTTCTAAAATATTTTATTCTCCGAAAGTTGCAACCATTTTATTTGGTAAATAAAATAAAAAAGTTATTTTAAGAAGTACATACAAGATCTCATAATTATATATAGTGTAAAATTATTTCTAAACTTATTATGAGCTAAGTTACGTTAAATCAAGTGAACAACATATATTAATAAGAAACAAAAACTTTTTCGTGAAGCAAAAATTTAAATATAGTTTCGTAGCTAGCAGTAATAAGTAGCCATACCCACATATAAGAACCTTCTTGGCTTCCATCAATAACAGTTACTGCATCAGATTCAACATCAAAATTACTTCTTGTCCTGAACATATCCCTGACCTTCAATTCAAAACATAAATATGATGGTAAAACTAAAATTTGAATATCTAAGTTAGGTGTTAATTAATTAAATAAGAACTCATCATCATGTTTAGTTACCGCTTGCAATATTCTTTCAGCAGTATCAACCCCCAGCAGCCTTAGACCTGCAGTTGCCTTTGAAACATAAAAAGAAAAAAAAAAGCTAACTATTTTAGACAAATGTTAGAGAGATAAAATAAAATTGGTTAAAATAGCAGAACTTTTTTTACGCTGAAATAAATAGATAATTTTAGATGTTATAAATGTGTAATTATGAATGTTATATATATAAAATTATACATATTAAATTAAATATAATAATTTTATATTTTATCTCCTTAGCATTATTCATGATTTTATTTGAAAAAATAGGACGGATATAATAATATTTAATTATAATAATTGAAGCACCTTGAATCTGTCTGTATAATAAATAATCAAATTTTTTGTCCGAATTATGTAATAAATAAATTAATGATGATGACCCTCAAATTTTGTTAATAATATAATATCCGAATTATAGAGCTATTGAATATCACTTGGAGAGATGCTATACAAGTTATTATCACAATAAAATTTATAATAATTATATACCATGAAGCATTTTTAACAATTAAATCTAACCAAATTCCAAAAATATACGCGCGTGTTTTACATAAATTTCTGCAGTTTCTTCTTTATGTGGGAGTGATTATTTTTTATTTGGTTAGACTTAATTAAGATAAATGCTTGCAAGTATACTACTATAATAATTTTAATTTAATTTACACTAATGTGACAGAAAAAAATAAATACATTGTACACCTTATAGAATCTGATCTATAGGTGCATTGGATCCGATATATCAGATGTTGGTATCATATCAATGAATCTGATATGACATATCTAATAGATATGATAAAAAAAATTTGAAAAATGTAAAAGTGAAAAGGAAAAAAAATAGTCTTTGTTAGTAGGGGCGTTAAAAGGCCACGTCAGGTTAGGCTTTGGCTTAATTGGCTTGGCCTGCAAAAAATTAAACTAGCCTGTTTTTGGCCTATTACTTATCATAGGTTTATTTTTTTGGTTTGGCCTGGATTATTTAAAAAGTCTGGCCTAGCCTTAGGCCTGTTTTCTAAGCCTGTAATAATAAAAAAAGATCTCAATATTTTTTTTGTTTAATTTGAAATCAGACTAGCCCAATAAAAAATTTTCAATAAGTAAGTTGGTGTAAATATTGGGTCTATGATTTAATAGGCTTGTATAAATTAAAACAAAAAAATTGTTTTAAATCAACAAAAATATATATTTTTATAGTATATTTTAATGAAAAAATAAATGGGCCAGCCTATTGGATTTAAAAGATTTTTTTTTATAACTCAAGCCTCGCCTATATATATAAAAAGGCTTTTATATTTATCTAAATTTATTACATATATTTAAAAGGCCAGGCCTAATAAGACTTAATGTAGGCTAGGCCTAAGGTCCCTGTTGGGCCGCCTGGCCTTGTCACACCCGTATTTGTTAGGTTGTCTTTTATTTTTATTATTTAAAGAATATTTTTAGACAAAAAAAAAAGAAGAAAAATTTAGTATTTTTATATAAACATAGTTTTTCTCCTTTATCTATAATTTTAAATATTTCATATTCGTAATATCTAACTAATTGATTCTATAGATAAAAAATAAGCATATTTGATCCGATTGAATAGATCAAATTAAAATATATCTTCTGAGATGATAATTGAAGTTGAAATTAAGAGAATCAATCTATTTTGAGATGCACAAGATGTAAATTATTAAGTATGAAAAAGAAAGATAGAGAATGATAAATACCCCCAGCCTAAGGGGTGTGTTAGGTTGGAGCCGTTGTGGTACAATATTTTGTGCCTCGTCTAAGAGTGGAATCAGAGAGTTTGCAGCTTCTTCTGGATTATCTGCGTGTGCACTCAAACCGGGTTCGGTCTACACCACAACAGTAATTATTAATTAGCAATTCAATAACTACTTACAAGATTACACAAGTGAACTCTCATCAAATACCAAACCAAACAAAAATCAAATACAATGCAAAAATGAGATTTGTGTCTATATATATATTTGTATGTTTTTGTATTATTTATATTATTTTTTTAGTAAAATACCAAAAAACAATGACTAATTTGATCATACAAGATTTAAATTAATATGTGAGTATAAAAGATTCTCTGTTAGACAAAATTTAATTAAATATAACGATACACATGAGATTATTCACTAACAATATATATCACTGTACAGTAAATGATTAGTTAGATTTGTCTGACAACAACATTCTGTTATGATTATTGTAATTTAATTTTAATTTTTTTATAGCCGGTTTAGTAATTTAGTCTTAATTATTTTTATGTATAGTTTTGTAAAATATTTTGAAAAATACAAAAGATCATTTTTTTAAAAAAATTTCTTATCGACTACTTTTTTATTATGTAAAATAAAAGGTATACAAGACAAAATGTAAATAAAAGTAAAACACACCATATATATGAGTAGTGTAATATATATGAGTGTTATATATAACACTCTACTTGCAAAGCAACAACGATGATGGTGTAATAAATTTCTAATTTTAAACTTGTGGGCACAAAGAAAAGAAAAAAACATATAATGGATGATTTTTATAGTCACTACCTTATTATAAAACTCAATATCATTTCCAATATGAAGGAGGTTGAGGTTTTGGTCAAAATGGAAGACATGAACACGAGATCCAGAGCTACCAGCATCAAAGATGACAGCATAAGAAGTAACATTATTATTGTCATCAATATTGGGTAGTTGTTGTTTTGTTGGAAGTATCTTACGATTAGTATTGAGAATGTTGTTAATCCTCATCAGGTATTGGTGGGAGGAACAGAATGATGGCATCAATAAGAGAAAAAATGTGAAGAGGCTTTTCAGATCCATGTTTGATCAAATGTATGAGTCTTCTATGTGGTTGTCTTTATATATATAGCCCGAGTAACCTAGCTTGCACCTGCAAAATATATCATTATATATGGTGGCATTCTTTTTTTATATAATAAATAATTAAATATAAGAGGGATAATCAGTAACTAAAAGGTTGTAGTCTTTGCCGAATCAAAAGAGAAAAAGAAGTATATAGTTTTTTAGCTCTAAAAATTAAATTACAAACCCTAAAATTTAAGAATCTTTAACTTTAGTTTAATTTTATTTTAGGTTGCATACGATGCCTTTGTCAGATTATATATATATATATATTTTTGATGTGCACCAGCGTATTTATTGGATCAAAAGTCTAATAAATAATCTTTCGGATAGTGCGGAGGCAAAGTGAACGACCTTTTCAAATAAATTCTTTCCATTCTCATTTTAAGAGAATCTAAATCGAAAAAGATAATTAAGGAGCACACGCCTTCATCCAAGTGATTTTATATACTAGATATAAGATTTGTAACTCTTATACATAGTTTGAATCATTAATTGTTCATCAACTCTTCTTTAAATAGATATCACAAATGATATAGTTTAATTGGTCTTTATTAAACTCATATGATCTCTGCTTAGTGATACTAATATCATCAGTTCCATTATTATAAAAATTCAAACTAATACCCAAAAAACACTTTATCAGAGATGCTGTTAGACTCAGTGATATACATTAATTAAACAGGATTAGCCACCAATATGACCCCCTCAAATTTCCAAAAGCATGGTTCTAGAAATGAATTGGACCACCACACCACAAAAATCATCAAATTCGAAATCAAAATTGAAATTGAACTAATAAACCGACAGAAAACTAAATTGTCAAATCGAATCAGGAACCACCTGATTTTCACTTAAACAAAGAAAATTTATTTTAAAATGTAAAAAATGATGTTTGTACTATTGTCCTTTTACATGTAGAGAGGCTCCCTTGCCATCAGGCTATATAAATATTTTGGTTTATGTAGGCAAATTATTATTATTATTATTATATAGGAATTTTCATTTAACTAGTCTATATTTATATATTTTGTTTTAATTTAAATTTATTACATACACTTATTCATAAATTAACTTACTTTTACCATGTGTCGGATACATATCGCATGGTAGAAATGTGATAAATTCATATTATATGGTTGATTTTGAGCTAAAAAGAATGATTTTATTAACTTAAACTCACACTAAACCCTTATTGATGTATGCTTTTGTAAATTCTCTCCTAATTATACTTAAATTGAAAATTGCATTCTTTTAAGTTATGAATTGATGAATTAATTTCACTTTATTTTATTCGCCTTGATGTGTTTAATTAAGTGTTTTAAGGTTTAAAAGGTAATGATGGTTGACAAGAAGTGTGAAAGACTTGCAAAAGTGGAAAATTACATGAACAAAAGCAAAGAAAATTGGAAGCAGAGACCTGTGTAGATAGATGAGACCTGTGTATATAGGTACCGGAATCAGCTTGCTGTTACCTGCGCTCAAAGATCCCACCTGCGTGCACAGATAGCTTGTCACATACTTCATTAAATGAGCACGTCAATGAGCTTTTGGGGGTCCTTTTTCCTCAATTTTCCGCATCAATTAATGTTATTTGAAGCCACAATTAAGGGGAACAACACATTCATATCCCATCAGCATGTATAACCAACAAAAAATCCAATATCATACCAGCACAACAAATAATGAATAACAAAGTAAATAACGTGCCAATATCCAAGATTAACTCTGCATGAGACTTGGATCCTCCACGCCACGCACGAATACCCACTAGCGTTGTGTTTGCTTATACAATGTTACTTTATGCTGTCAGATTTCAAGACCTTGTATTCTACAACGCGCCTGATGCTATAGTTCTTCACCCCATGTGTACAACCTCTCGGGAACAAAATTGGTGTCCGACCCTTAACTCACGCCACCATCGAGGTTGTAGTCGTCACCCACACCCCCTATGTTGGCAATTCGCTCCTTCTTCATTGCATTTATATTAAGCGTGTGAAAATGACTGTGCACGGTTGATATGTCATGAATCAAAAGTGAGGTGGCTAAAAGGAACGTTTGACCGACTAGCATCTCTGCCACGTAGTCATCCTAACTCGACCCACAACTGTCTTCGTCGCTCTCACCAATGTTGTCTCCATCAGACTCAAATTCATCTACTATGTGTTCCGGTGGAAGGGCAATCTGAACCGGTTTTGCAACTATTGGAGTATCACCTGCGTACCCCATATTAGGTGGCCCGTCCGAGGAGTGGTTGTGCTCGTCTCAAGAAGTTGAACATAGAGCTGCATCACTTGCTTTGACAATATCCTCCATGGCTAGTGAACATCTTGGACATGCTCATCGTTACTGAGACAAAACACCCTGTAGTGATGTGACCTGTCAGGCAGCACACCTAAAAATCTATATGTAATCCTAGTGATGTGTGTTCGCTCTGATAGACGCATATTCCTGAGTATTGTCCTCTTCGGATTCTGAAGCGTTTCTATCGGCCACATCAAGAATAATACTAGGTTCGGAGGATGGAACTCTACTTGTTCTGGACCTTCTCTCGCAGTATTATTTGGATACACACTCATAAATATTTGACCAAAACTAGCCATGTTGTTTCAGAATAGTTTTAGAGAAAACAAGAGACTCGAGGAAATGCAGTTGTGAGCCAACCACCTGCTCGATGGTGTTTATATAGCCAATTCTCTATATTTATCTTGTTGACACAAATAACGAGATAAAATAACATGTATCTTGTTGCTTCTACCAATGAGATACGTAGTAATGAAATTTTATTACGTATCTTCTTGGCAGAGACGACAAGATACGTGTTATTTTATATCGTTTTCTATGCCAACGAGATAAGTAATAACAAGAAATTGTTACAATAATTTTTTAGTGTGGATACAAATCAGCTATAATTTACTGTTCATTGGTATTTTATAATATATATGCTAGTCATAATAAATTAATAATGGTTTTTTTTTCATTTAAACATTTTTTATGTGTCTACCAAAAAAAGCATGTTTCAATTTCATTCGTCTGCCTAAAAAAAAATTAATAATAATAATAAAAAAAAGCATGTTTCGATCTCATTCAAAGAGAAAGATATCAAATATCTAGAGTTTTTTTTTTGTATATTATATGGATGATCCGATCTGCAAGAATCATGATTGGAAATTTTTTGATCGTCTTTCTCCGAGGAAGAGGCGAAACATAATCAACTTAAATTCGGGACAGCTATTCGAAATCTTAGTGAAAAATTGAATTTATTATCTCATGTTTGCTTTTCGTAAAAAAATAACAAATGAAGTGGAGGCTTTCTTCAAACAACAAGGGACTGGTCTTGTTGCCAGCTATGGAAGAATATGACCTGACGTCCACGTTGGTTGTTTTAAATCATTTTCAGAAAGTAATTGGTATTAATAAAATAATTATTATTGGTCTTATAATAATTTACTAGTTCAAGTAATGGTTGATTAGCCAAACTCTGTGACCTGATAATAATTATTTAAAATTATAATAAAATATAAATCTAAATAATAGAAGTGAAAATATAAAAATATTATTACCAAGCAGGGTGTGGATCCAAAAATCTTACTAAGGAGGGGCCGGAAAAAATTTGTATAATGAAGTTTCTTTTATTATATAATTAAATATTGTATGATAAATTATATAATAATTAAGACTATTATTTTTTTTATTAATCTTAATAAAAATTATGTTAATAAGTGTTATATTAAAATAAAAAATTTAATAAAAAATAATAAATTTATATTCTAATATTAGGTATTACTAAAAATAATATTAAAACAATATTTATATAAAAAGTTCTTATATATATATCCTTATTATTATTATTATTATAAAGAACAAATTATAAATAATATAGATCAAAATTTTTTTTGTGAAGATATAGATCGATTATTCAAATAGTTTTAATATATACATTTAAAATAAATTAATAAATAAGATATGTAAAATATATTAATACCAATAAGTAATTTTTTTATTGTAGAATGATTTTCATAACATTGGAAACAAATAAATTTTAAAATAGTTTAGCATACTAATATAAATATTTTTTTACAATATATAAATAATAATTGATATAAAGATTAAATTATTTTTTTATATATATTATATACAATACATGTAGTAGGTGTTGAAAAATGAAAAGAAAAGTTAAAAATAAAAAAGAAAGGTACACAAGTATTTAGCCTGATAAGGCTCGAACCAAGGCTAATTCAAAAACATGAAATATCTACCATCCAATAGTTAACCACCAAAACATTTAACATATTTAATGTCTGCTTCACATCTCATATTATATATAATTTGTCAGATTTCTGCGGGGCCAAAGCCACTGCACCCCCCTTAAATCCGCCCTTGCTACCAAGTAATATTATACATACGCCATACATACACATCTTTCTTCTTTTTCTAACTCTCTTGGTTATTGTAGTCTTTAGAAAACTAGCTTAAATAATATCTAAACTTCTTAAGTTCTTAGGTTGGTGTGTGATCCACCTATCTGGTCTAAGTCAAAATTTAGTTTGAGAATAGCTATTTATATACTCATTCAAATAGTAAATTTTAATCTTATGTTTTCTTAAAACCTGGATATATGTATTTGGAACATTAATGCACTCAACTAAATATAAGCCATCAGATTTGTATCAACGCTCAGGATTGTGTTGTACATCTTATTGAATAGTCACTTGTCTACTTTTTTGCAGCTTTTTATACTGGAGAAAGTTAACAATTTCAAATTTTATTTAGTTTTTTTTTTTAATATATGGTATAAATATTGTTGTCCTCTTCTTCTTGATTTTGTTTTAAATAACGTGTAATATTAATCTCGTTATGTGTGGGCATTACACATGCAACAAAAATTACACAAGTATTTTTTGTTGACTAAAAAAAATTATACAAGTTGATCCCATTTCATTTAAATAGTAAACATTTTAAATTCTTTATAATACACATTATGAATTTTTATATAAATAATATAAATGTTTTATTTATCCCTATATATAATTTTAAATTACTTTAAAAATTTTAATATTACATAATCCACATATTTTATTAAATTTAGCTATCATATTTAGCCATCAACATTATTTTAAATAATTCGCTCCTTACTTTATATTTAAACTTTTTTATGTCAACCAATTATAAACGTTGATTAATTGTGCTGACAAAAATTTAAAAAAAATGGCTTTGCAACATTACTCATTTTAAAATTTTAAATTAAAAACGTTTTAGAATAATGCTACGTAATCAATGTTAGAGGATCATTGGGAAGTTAATAATTAAATTATTGTTCAAAATTTATATTAGTTATCATCCGACTCATATATCCAATGATTAAATTATTATTCAAAATTTATATGAATTATCATCCATAACTCATATATAATATATGTTGGCTCCCTATTGATAATATGTTGGCTCTCCAATTTTTTCAACATTTTAATATTTATCTTTTTCAAAAAAAATTAATTTTCATTTAATTCTTGCAATAATTTATTTTGCACCTCGCAGGTGCTTCTCCCTATCTAATAAATACACGACATATATAAAAATTATAGGGTTGAGAAAAGAAAGAGCAAAAAGAATAAAAAAAGTAACTTAAAAAATATAAATGTGAAAGGATTCAGTTTTTTTAATTTGTTTATTAATATTATTTTATCTTTTCTTAATTAAATAATATTATTGAGTTGGAATCTATCCACACCATATTAGAGTATGAGAGTTCATATTGTCATGTACTTTACATATATTTGAATATATGTGCATCATATTTGAGTATTCCCTGTCAGCTCTCCTTGATATCCTAATATATACGTGTGGTATTGGATTATATGGTACATATAATAATAGAATATATGTGGATCATAATCTACCATCCGAAACTATTTTTTTTTTATTATATTCGAGTATATTGGTATCGGATCTAAAAAGTTTAATCTGTAAAGAGTTTATAATAAAATTTGATTAGCTCATAAAAAATATGATAATCTAAAATAATAAAAAAGTTAATTTATAATTGTTCCCTCCTTATTTTCAGGGCAACTAAATATTATTTTTACTATATATATTTTTAAACAATTATTTAATTACACATTATCTTTTATTTAATTATGAAGTTTATTTATTATAATAATATTCATGATATAAGTTTATTTATCAATATATGTTATTTAATTTTTATTAGAATTCTAAATAGTTATTTTTTCCAAAAATATTTTAATTTTAATTTAATTCAATATATCATCTATTTTGCATATTTTCATTATTTCTCATATTGCAATAAATGCACAATTTAAAAATTATTAGCTTTATCCCTTCCTATTATTTAAAATATTGAAATTGTTTAAATAAAATTAGATTAAATTTAAAAATAAAAATTCGACTGAGGCTAGTATCACAGACAACGTTTTGGTTTAGCGTTGAGAATTATAAACGAGTGTTTGAATGTATTGAACGCATCAATTTTATGTTTGGCTTATTTTCCTATTCTGAATGCAGAAGTGATTATCCGTTCTCAACCCACGTTCATAGGAAGCTAAAATTTCTAGCTTCTCCGTTCCGCGTTAGCGTTGGAAAAT
>JASCZI010090647.1:155035-190172 GCA_036250425.1 Stylosanthes scabra | reverse complement strand
GCTATCATTAATATTAAAAAATGTGTTAATCTCAAAAAATTAAATAGATTTACTAGTTTTATGTAAACCCTTTTCATTTATTCATTTTTTATGTAAACCCTTTTCACTTTTTCATTTTTAATGTAAATCCTTTGTGATCTTTAATAGAGGTGCACATCACAAGTGCCATTTGGAAGTGTACATTTTAATTAAATCAAACGTCAAATTAGTTAATAGCCAAAAGACGTTAATAAAAAAAATTATTTACATTGACTATTATCATGTAAAGCCTATTCAATTACCTTGTGCCATTGGGAAGACATGTAAGTATTTTGTGCTTTTTAAGGTCTCCTAGACTCTTTATGAACTTTAATCTTCCTGTGCACATCTCAAGTGTCATTGGAAAGGATTAATTTTGATTAATACAATTTATTTGCTTCTACGAGTCACATTCAAATTCATTAAGTGCAAAAAACGTTACTTAAAAAAATTAATTAGATTGACCATTATTATGTGAAGCCTTTTCATTTTTTATTGTGCCATTGAATACAAATAAAACATTTTGTGCTTATTAAAAATATTAATTAGATTGACTATCCTTATGTAAAACATTTTCAATTTCTTATTGTGTCATTGAATTCACAAAAAATGTGTTGTTAAATTCATTAATTGCCAAAGAAGGTTACATAAATTCATTACTTAAAAAAGTCATTGGGAAGATAAATTTTAATTTTCAAAAATTTATTACTTAACACAATTCAATTGGTAAATGTGCCAATAGCAAAAAACGTTACTTAAAAATATTAATTAGATTGACTATCCTTATGTAAAGCCTTTTGAGTTTTTTATTGTGCCATTAAATTCACAAAAAAACATTTTGTTAAATTCATTAATTGCCAAAGAAGATTACATAAATTTATTACTTAAGTTTAATTTTCAAAAACTTATTACTTAATTAACACAATTCAATTGTTAAATTCATTGATAGCAAAGTACGTTAATATTAATTAGATTGACTATCCTTATGTAAAGCATTTTCAGCTTCTCATTGTGCCATTGAATTCACAAAAAAACGTTTTGTTAAATTCAATAATTGCCAAAGAAGGTTACATAAATTTATTATTTAAGAAAAGTCATTGGGAAGATAAATTTTAATTTTCAAAAATTTATTACTTAACACAATTCAATTGTTAAATTCATCAATAGGAAGGTACTTTACTTAAAAAATATTAACTAGATTGACTATCCTTATGTAAAGCCTTTTCAGTTTCTCATTGTGCCATTGAATTCACAAAAAATGTTTTGTTAAATTCATTAATTGCCAAAGAAGGTTACATAAATTTATTACTTAAGAAAAGCCATTGGGAAGATAAATTTTAATTTTCAAAAATTTATTACTTAACACAATTCAATTGTTAAATTCATTAATAGAAAGAACGTTACTTAAAAATATTAATTAGATTGACTATCCTTATGTAAAGCCTTTTCATTTCTCATTGTGCCATTGAATTCACAAAAGACGGTTTGTGCATATTGATGTTTTCCAGGCTCTTTGTGAAATTTAATCTTGAAATTGTGATTAAATAAGCCAATGCTTTCCAAATACATAGAATTAGGATCCAAAAGGCAAACAGTTGACATAACAGTATTCATACACATCCTAAAGGTAAACAATTGACATAACAGTATTCAAACACATACTCAATTATTTATACCTTTTGAGAGATCCATTAATCTCGTAAAAAAATCTCCTTCCATAAACATTAATATAGTTAAAACTGCAACCAGAATGTGCCTCAAAAATTAAAAAAAAAAAAACTGTAGTTCCACTCATAAACGGATGATTAACTTGTAGCAATTTCAAGAACGCTTCTTTTTACCACCCTTTGTATCTACCACTTTATCTCATGATTCATCAGAGCCTTCATAGCGCATATTGCTAATTTTTCTTTTCCGACGTTGTTCCTGAACCAAAAATCACTTACTCGTTTCAGTACAAAAACAAATAACATGTGGTATTCAAAGACTAACTAAACGAAATTGATAGTATTAAACATAAAAGTTAATCTAGAAATGTAACGTATAGTTGCGCTTACTAAGCGTGAACGTAGTAGAAGATGGGTTACTACTTTTCACTCTCAATGGAATGATATTATTCCCTTTTGGGAAAAAACAACAAAGGTAATGCAAGATAAAAAATCAAACTTACAAACAATAAAATGACCACACGCACAAAAAAGGGGCAAGTTTATTTAAGGTTCCCTTCAAATTAAAATTCTATGAATAATGATATAATTACTCTAAAAAAAGCCAGAATAACCACATCAAGTTTTTTTCTGTAAAAAAAATTCCAGAGGAGGAAGCATGAACACAGCATAGAAATCATGAAACACATCATACCAGATATGAAAGCAACAAGAAAAATGAAATTTAAATTCAAGGGTTGAAATTCGTGGAAATAAGACTATCCATTACAAAGGAAGACATAACAGGGAACAAGGAAGTGAAAGTGAACCTGATGCTCTTGGAACAATGGTGGGTTCAAAGAACGGCAATGACAGAGGGACGGTGGCCGGTGAACGCCGCCGGGTACGGTGAACGGCGTCGGGAGAGGTGAGCAGTGGCCGTCGACGGTGGGCGGTGGAGTGGCGTCGGGGTTTGGAAGTGGATGGGGGTCTTCTCAGAATTAGTGGCAAACAGTTGTCTTTTGAACTTTGAGATTGGGGAGTAGGGATTATTGGAAGTACAAATGTTTTTTAATTTAAGTTACTCATGAATAATATCTTGAATTAATTAACCATAAAAAATTTGTGGTGTGTGTGAGAATAGTAAAAAATTGCAAAAAGGGACATAGGATGCAATTTTAGTTAATTGCAAAATGGTACAATTATAGTTAGTGGGGTGGGTTGGGATAACTATGGTAATATTAATGGTTAATACTAACTAGGATAAACCAACCTAAATGAACCAATAGAATCATGACAACTCATGAAGGGTAACTTACCCCCTAATTTAGAGGGGGTGCCGTAGCAAACACCTATATATATATCATTTAAAGGTCTTTTGAGTGTTGTAACGGGGCCAAAGTGATGATTTGGAAGTTCATTTGGTTAGGTGAGTTAAAGACTTGAATGCTTTGATTAATTTAGAATGTACCTAACCTCTTATTCTTCATTCTTTGCCCTTAGACCCACAATTTCTATATGGTATAAAGTTTTATGACCTCGGCCGAGTTGTATAAGTTCAAAGATTGATAGAAATGTTTCTTGAAATGCAATTTGGTCGAGGTATCAAAATTAAATCCGAGCTCTTTATGACCTCGGTCGAGTTGTATAAGTTCGAAAATTGATAAAAAGGTTTCTTGAAATGCAATATGGTTGAGGTATCAAAATCAAATCCGAGCTTATTATGACCTCGACCAAGCACTAAATATGATGAAAGGTATTTGGAAAATGTAACTTTAGCCGAACAATATAATTCGAGTTTGTATGACAAATGCTGTGGTTAGTATGACATCGATTGAGTTATAAATATGAACAAAATTGTTTGAGAATGTAATTATATCCGAGGTTGGAAATTGCTGCCGAACTATAAAATAGCATTAAAATGGACATTATAAATCATGATAACATGTATGATGGAGTTGTAAAAATTATTTGCCGAGTTAGTGATTGTTATTGTCGAGTTGTACATTTGTTGAAACTTGTTTGAGAATGAATTTCGGTAGAGGTAAAACGGTTAAATCCGAGCTTTGTGTGATCTCAGTCGAGCTATAATAAAAGTGGTTTGAAAATGTAATTCTGACAAAATGAGTTCTAGACGAGGTATAACACTAAAATCTGAATTTAGTGTAATATTGGCCGAGCTATAAATTTAATAAAAGGGACGTGTACGACCGAGTTGTAAAAATTTATTTCAAGCTATAAATTAGCATAAAGGCAACGTTATAAAATTTGATAGTATGTATAACTGAATTATAGAAATTATTTCCGAAATTTAAATTAGCATAAAAGATATATTATAGAACATGAAAAGATGTATAACCGAATTATAGAAATTTTTTTCGAGTTCTAAATTAGCATTAAAGATATATTATAGAACATGATAAGATGTATAACCAAATTATAGAAATTTTTTCCGAGCTCTAAATTAGCATTAAATGGACATTCGAAGGCATGATAACATGTACGCCGACTTATAAAAACTATTGCCGAACTGTACGTTATTTCCGAGCTTTAAATATGTTTGCCGAGTTGAAAATTGTAACTGCCGAGTTATAAATTTGATGAAAATTGTTTAAAAATGAATTTTGGCCGAGGAAAAATGCTAAAATCCAAGCTTAATGTGACATTGACCAAGCTAAAAATATGATAAAGTTGTTTGAAAATGAATTATGGCCGAGGTAAAACACTAAAATCCGAACTTTGTGTGACCTCGACTGAGCAATAAATCTAATAATAATAATTTGAAAATGTAATGTTGGCCGAGATTATAATGATCTCGGCCAAGCTATAATAAAGAACATCGAACAAAAATTGTAACATATATGATCAAATCATATAAACCATTGTCGAGTTACAAATTAAAAGATCGTCAAATATAATGCATAGATTAACTTAAGCTACCATGTATGTTGAGCCAACCTTGTTTGAGGCCACATGACTAGGTAGAAGAGGGAGTGGGTAGATCAGCTTAAAGAATAGTGGTGGTGACCATGACCAACAACTCGGCCATGATTCAATTACTGCAAAAGAGGGAAAAATGAAATAGAAAGAAAAAAAAAATTGGGGATCATTAAATCGGCCCCACAGTAGGCGCTAATGTTCTGGGCTGATCACCGGTTAAAGATCCTATTCAAGTGCAAGTACTCGGCAAAGGCTTCAAAGATGGCGAACTCTGACGATCAAAGCTTAGAACGGCGGAGGTGGGATCTGTAAGACTACTCCGACGCTCAAGTCAGTAGAATATTCAAGAGAGAGTTCTTGTGAGTGAAGGAGAGAAAGCATACCTTGCCTAGCATAAGCTAGATATATTTATAGATGCTAGATGTACTCGGTTGAGCCTGACTATAGTCAGTTAGGGTTGGACTAGTTCATGCCGAGCTTTAAGGAACCCTAACGTTTTGTTGATAAGCTCATTCGAGTTATACGGTAGTCAAAGATAAGTGCAGATGTTGTTTGTTACAACGTTCAGTTGTTATTCATCCTTATCTGCACGTGATTTATTTAGTCAGGAGTGGATCGAATTATCAAGGACGAGCTATAGGTAAGACGGCCGAGTTATATGCATAACAGGCCGAGCTCTAGAAATAATAGACCGAGCTCTAGAAATAGTAGGCTGAGGTCTAAATTTGATGGACCGAACTATAAGGAGTCAGGGACGAGATCACTATATAGAAACATTCTAACGGAAAACAAAATTGGCAACGAACAAGTACAAAACAATAAGTTATAGCAAGCTTGTTCTTAACATTTTATAGAAGAGGTACATGATTTTTATTTAATATAGAAGACGTAGGGGGTAAATGTTTTGTAATGTCCCTATTATTATAGTGATGAGCGTAGAAGCTTAAATAAAGTACATTAATCGCTCAAATGTTGGTAATGAAGATAAGGCCTCTATGGCACTTCCTAGAGGCCAGCTTGCATCTACCACAGCATCTTCATACTCAATTTGCTGTGTGACTGTAATCTCTTGCCATGGATTTATACCTGCCAACAAACGGAATTATCACCAAATATTGGAAATATATAAAATATTGGATGTAAACTGTACATTAAAAATCAGTTACTAAATTAACATTTATATAAAATACATATTTAAATATAAAATATAAATTAAAAATAACTTATATAATACATAAATTCCTATATAAAATCAGTTACTCAAATCTGTTTTTTTGTATTCGAATAATTGTTTCTCACAAGAATAAATTACATCAAGATATTATTAAATACTAGACATCCACCTTCATATAAAATGTGTATTCGCTGTATGTATGACTTCAAATTAAAACAGGAGAATCCACAAGTAATAATAAAAGATTTAAAAGTGATTATTATTTTAGCATGTTACAAATTTAATAATTTTAGAGACATAATAATAAGTAGGTTAAGATGCATAATTAACTTACGAAATCCCTCAACGAGCAAAGTATATTGGTAAGTGAGATCCATGCAGACATAGGGAAGTCTGTCAGTGGTAAGAAGAGGATAAATGGAAGCAGCATCCTCATATTTGGTAGCACATGCTTTCTTGGCTGCAATCTTGTAATCCATCGGAACAGCCTTCGAAGTTGGCTTATTCGGATCAGTTATACCCGTCTAGAAAAAATCATCACATAATCCTCAACATCTTAGTACAATTTTTTTTTTGTCTATAACTTTTAACACCAATAGCTTCGTTTTTTTTACGAGTATGAGACATTAAGACAAAGAGAAAGTCTTGATAGTCAATATTAAGGAAATAATAGGAAGTTAATACCATTTTTTTCTCTTTTTTTTTTCTTTTTTATAACACACTATTTTCCTAATTATTACACTTATTGGTTTCTTATTGATACGTTGGTTTCATAGCATTATTCTAAGACAAAAACAACAAGACATGAAATTACTTTTGGCAAGTAAGATATGAACAAAAATATTATGACATGAAATGAAACATAGAATTAATATATTTTGTGTAAAAAAACAGAGACATATATAACTTTTTTTAAAAAAAAAATTTACTATCAAATTTGTGTGAAAAAGAAAATAAATGAGGATAAATTGAAATTTTCATAATTTGTTCTATCTTTAAATTTAGATCTTCAAACAAATTTTTAAACATTTTAATTTTGAATAAACTTTTATTAGTATGAAAGTTGGTCATGCTGTCGTTTAATAAAATTTTAACATGTGTATTGAAAATAAATTAATTTTCTTATGAAGGAACCAATCAATTCGGAGAACTTTTGGAATAATAAAAATTTATTGAGACCAAAATACCTAATTCAATTTTTTTTTTGGAAATTAATGTAGACTTTATTCTAACATTTTTTTAATTGCCAACTTAATATTTTATACTTGCATCTATTAAATCAATAGCACTAATAAATACTAAAGGTAACATTATATGGAATGGTCGATTATAAAAATCACACATAGCTAATTATCATTTTCTAATGTATAATCGTATAATAAGAGTATGTATAAATCAATCTGCTACCTAATCAATAAAAATTCAGTCAACACCAGTTAATAACTTAAATTGGATGTTCTATTTATTTAGGTTTTAGATGTTCTGTTTCTAAAAGAACACAAACTTGGTTGATGGTTGCTTTAAGTTTCGGATGTTCTATGACTTTCTATGTGGATATTCTATAAACATCGTGGTTATATATGTCTTATTTTTTATTGGCTGATTTGTTGGTTAGAAAATTATTGATTACTTATACTTTTCCAAAATTATATATATAGAACAATTATATTTGTACACCAAAATTAGCCACTAGTGTATAGTATACATTGAAATATAAAATACATGCTAAAAATAAGTTATACTACACATGTATTTTATATTTCAATATATATTATACATTGGTAACTGATTTGGTGATTGATTTTGATGTACAACATAACTCATTTATACAATAAATATTCATGTACACATCATACACACAAACACATGATATACTCATTCACTGACACACACGCCTCATCAAAAAAATATTCTATGAGTGTCTAATGTGTTTGTGTGTACATATAGTATTATTGTAAATATAATAGATTTTTGTGTGTAAGTACCTGTGATGCGAGATAAAAGAAATTTGTAGCAACATAGAGATTTTTTTGGCCACTGCCACCACCACCACTCCAAATTCCATCAAAAGTGCAATCCTTTTTATTATATGGACATGGTGCTTCCAATTTCAGAGCCTCACGCACTATTTCCCTGCATTTCTCAAAGCTTGACCCTGTACTTGGTGCATATGCCCTATACTCATTTCCTGAGTATGTATATGTCCCTTCAAAACAAAATAATTATAAATTGTTAATAAAAATAATATTTTTTTGATGACTAATAAAAAAGAAAAAACATAATCACTCACATAGTGTTTCATAATAACTTAATAAGTGAAAATGATGGAGTAGGAAATTGTATTATATATAATAAAGATATTACCATCAAAGCCGGCTAAAACGCAAGGGTTAGCGGAATTATGAGTGATGTTCAAAATCTCACCACGAGCAGCATCACTTCCATACCGCAGGTAACTGAAATTATTAAAACAAACATTTTTAATCCAATAAATGCATTATCCATATTATTATATACATAAAAATTAAAGTAGTAAGGATCCTGTTATATGATAAAAATCAGAGCATTTCTATAAAGATTTTTTTAAAAAAAGAAATCTAGTTATTGATATTAAATCAAATACATTCATCCTATTCTTAAACATTAATGTATGTAAGCCTCCACAAAGTTAAATATACAGTATTTATATGCAGATGTTTTTTTTTTTTTTTGGTAAAGGTTCAGATGTTCTTTACTGTATATCTCACCAAAGGTAAAATAAAGTAATAAACAGTAAACACTCATCAACAATACGGATTTTATTTTTTGGAATAATGCATTTCTCAAAAAAAAAAAAAGTTAAAAAATATCTTACATTGAAATCTTTTTCCTCACATCATGCATATCTCAAAAAGAGAATTTGGTCATGGGCTAAGCCCAGTACCCTACCCGCATCAGGATCCGTTCCCTCACGATGTTGCTGCTGAAGAATATAAACCCTTATCTGATCATCTCAAGCCCAAAAATCAAAAGAAAAGGTCTAAACCTATTGCAGCCCAATATAACAACATCAGAAATTCATCCTCTACTTTTTTGTCGTGACACAAAAAAAGGGACAAATTGTAAAAATATTACATGTACTGTTGTATATATTTGTACAGATCATTTAACAATACGAAAAAATATAAACATTAACACAGAAAAATATAAATTTTTGTGTTAATATTTATATTTTTTCATATTACTAAATTGTATATATAAATATATACGATGGTACAGATAAATTAATTCTTGTATTTATTAGTCAAAATGGTAAATATTTTGTTTGTTTTTTTTTGACTGAATAGAAAAACAAACAAAGAAAAAGAACACTAAGTCACTAGATCCCGTTGAAGCAAAGCCAAGAGGACAACTGAAAGAGTACTCCACTCCGAATAAGCAAGCTGTGAAGTTGCAGCATTCTTTGCCAAGAAGTCAGCCACGGAATTGGCGGAGCGCTGGATAAGCAAGATACGCACGGACCAATGCCGAAGAATAATGTCCTTAATCCTCAAAATCAAGTCCCGATGATCACTAACATGTAAGCAATGTTGATAGATTAAGTTATACGCCTCCCAACAATCAGTCTCACATATAACACTTCTGAAACCAAATTCCCAAGCAAGTAACCATGTCACATAGCCCAAAACTCACAAACTAGACTGGAGTCAACCCTCATACTACCAGAACAACCACACAAACAAAAACAATTTGTATCCCTAATAATGCAACCAAAGCCAGCTAATTGCCCACGAATAAAAAAGCTACCATCACAATTCACTTTCATAAAACTGGTTGGAGGAGGATCCCAATCCAAACCAAAGTGAGGGGAAAAGGAAGGATGCCTAGAGGATGAGAAGAAAGCAAATTCATTACTATACCTGTTTAGGCCAGTGACATCGATCTTATCCATACTCCAAGAATTACCAAGAAAAAAAATATCATTATTTCTATTTCTCCATATCCACCACAAAATAGCACAAAATATGAAAGTATCAGAAGAGCAAAGAGAACGGATCCAATCAAGAAAAAGAGGGGAGCTAGTAATGTTAGGGGGTGAAAATCAAACTGTAACCAAAGCAAGAGAGATTTCGAACAGAAGAAGAAACAATGAGCTACGGTTTCGATGGAAGTAGCACAATACGAACACACATCCGAAGGGCCCAGCCCTCACTGAAAACGAAAAGAAAAAAGTAGGTACAACATCATGAAAAAATAACTAAAGTAGTATCTTGATCTTTTCTGATACTTTCAAATTCCAGATTCACAACCAATTCTCATCGGTACTCCAGCCATGCTTGTGTCTTGCTAACCAATCATATTCATCTTTAGCAGAGTAAACATGAGAAGAGTTAAACTTTCACATCCGTCCCTTATCATGATTACCTTAGATATCTAAATTGATGGATAAAACAAGTTTCCTCAACGAATCAGAAAGTTTAATAGAAGTTTTTGGACTTCTAAATTTTAATAAATAGCAAATATATATATACATATATTAGTTTAGTAAGTACTAATAATATGTCTATTACTCTATTAGTTTATTATTTAATTTAGTTTATATATATAACAATAACAAATGTATAATTAGTTGAGATAATAAACATACTAAAGGAATTTAAGATTTAAAATATTCTTATATATAAACATAAACATATAAGAAGAGAGGAAGGAAAGAAGAAAATAAACCTGTGAACATAGAGGTTATATTCGTGTCCCTTAAGAATGATATCCTTAATGTACGGATCCTGTCCATCTAATGGTTTTGGTGCATTTTGAGCAGTGTGTTTTGACACAGCATATACCATTTGAACTGATGCACCTCCAAGATCAACTGCTGCCACTGTCTCTGAATACTTCTTCCCCAATTTCCCCAATAGATAGTTCAGTGCCACCTAAATCCAAATCATGTACATTTTTTCATTAATAAATTTAAATGGTAGATTTTAATAGAGTTAATCACTAAAATTGTCCATAAATTTTATAAGTATAAATATATCCCTCAATATTAGTAAAACATGATTAATTAACCGTAAACTAAAAGGTAAAAGTTGATCGAATAATATTAAAACAGATAAATTTATCACGTTTTAATAATATTATCGGTCATATTTGTTGTTTTTAAAATTATGAACATTTTTGTCAGTGTCTTGAAAGTTCAAAAAAATTTTGATGATTACTCATTTCAATAAATATTTTGATAAAATAGTAGAAACTTTATTATCAATAATCACTCTACTTCTCACTCTTTTTTTCCTGCTAGAACCACAGTCTTACTAGTTATTACTATTAGTCAATACGGTGAATACGGATCAAATAATAAAAATTACCAAATCAATGATGATTAAAATGTTATTTTTTTCAAAAAGTAATAAATAATTTAATTTTTTTTTTCTAGTCAATAGTTACTCATGAGTGACTCTTTTAAAACTAATTAAACTTGTTATTTGAGAATAATTAATTTTTTTTGCAGTATCATAATCATCAAACTGTTTCATAAATGTTAATAATAGTTTATTAGTAGTTTATATTCTTAAAAGCATAGTTGTTCCTATTATTATCATTTATCTATTAATTACGAAGTTGGA
This sequence comes from Stylosanthes scabra, assembly GCA_036250425.1. NCBI lineage: Eukaryota > Viridiplantae > Streptophyta > Magnoliopsida > Fabales > Fabaceae > Stylosanthes > Stylosanthes scabra. Next base: position 178,788 of record JASCZI010090647.1, on the reverse strand, counting down.
ACAAAATACATAATTTATAAACTATATATAATAACAGATAGGAAAGTTTTTCCATATAACACCCTTATTATGTGTTATACCACGTTTTGATTGGTTTTCAGTAAATCTGTGCACTTTTGTCTTTTTTTCCAAAGACAAAAAATCCCAAAATGTTCCTATCTAATACCAAGAAATGCCTAAATTAGTCAGCTCTAATTTATAGGCTCATGAATCAGGTTGTAGCCCATTGCGGTAATCTCCTGCCTGATTTCTTCAACCACTTCGAAGTTTTTCCTTGATGCTGTTTGAACTTCAAAATTAAATTAGGGAAAATATTTCACACTCCATTGAACTAGGGCTGTCAAAATTGGTCAAATTCGTTGGGTCAGCCCGTTTATCCGTCTAAACGGACGGGTTTTTATCTCTAAACCCAGACCGTTTAAAATTCGCGCTTAAAGGGGCTAGTCCGTTTAACCCGAAAAAATCCGGGCTTAAACGGGCTGGCCCGTTTATTTAATTTATTTTAAAAAATTTTTAAAAAATAGCATTTTTACCTATATTTTATCTTAATCAATTCGAAAATCCGATCCATCAACGAAAAATTTCGTTTTTTTATATGATTTTTTCGCTAAAAAAAGTATTTTTTGGTCAAAAGTAATTTTTTTAAATTAAAAACTAAAATTTTTATTTATTTTTTTAAAAAATTAATTAATTAATTAATTAAATGGGCCAGCCCGTTTATTCGTCTGGCTGGTCATAAATGGGCCGGGCTAGAAAAATTTTAGCCCGTATAAAACCGGACTAAACGGACTAGCCCGTTTAACCTGCAGGCTAAACGGACCGGGCCTAAATGGGCCAGGCCCGTCCGTTTGATAGCCATACATTGAACTCTTAAAATACACAATACATTTGTGCCGTTGTAGTTGTGCATCTGTAGTAGCTTATTTCTTTCAAGATTAGGAAATGTCTTGGGTATAATTAAAAATGAGGTGTTCTCGTATTTTTAGTTATTAATTTTAATTAAATTTAATTATATATATATATATATATATACGATTAACATCAATGGCTAAAAATATAAAAAGTCAAATTTGATCGGTTTTCCCTTAAACGCTTCCTCAAGATTAATCAAATAGTGGATTGAGGTTAATGTGGCAGGAAATACGTTATTCGATGGTCAATTAGAATATGAAGATGGGTTTAATAGTTTCTTCATTTATTCGTGTTATGTCAATGGGTTTGGCAGAAACGGAATCATTTGATTGCAATTCTACCCAGGAAAATCTAGAGAGCGAAGAATTTGAAGATTTTTTAAGACAAAACAGTTACCCCAAAGAGAATCTTTCCTTCCTTGTTGTCTTCGTATATCCGAATATCTATCTTCTTCTAGGAATTTATACATTATTATTTTTCTTTGTTGGGAATTGGTTTTTTTTTTTATATAAATATTTTTTAATTACTATTAACCAAAATAAATACATCTATGTATATTTTTTTTTTTATATAACGTACCTAATCTCGCAGGCACAGTCGGAGTGACTCAAAAATAAAGGAATTTCGCACACACTGGCCGTGGGAATGGGTATTTTTATGGTCCCTGAGTCAGTAGCCGCGGAAATGGATAATTTAAGGGTCCCTCAAACAGTAGCTGCGGAAATGAGCCAAATTAACACCTCACTCAGGCAGTGGCCGCGGGAATGGTGTTCATTACCTTACATATTTGCCCATTCTCGCGTGCAGTGCATGCGGGACTAGCTAAACGAGATGCAATCTCTCGTTCACAGCACGCGAAACTCGTACAAAAAAGTATCCCTCAGGCTCTGCCTGCGAGAACACTAAAGTAACATAAAAAAATGAATATACATAAAAATATTTATTTAGGTTAGTTGTAATTAAAAAATATTTATATAAAAAAAACAGTTGGAAATTTCTTATTTTAACAATTTTGTTACTATAGACACTTCATTTTATTCATCGAATAAAATTTATCTTTTGGAAAGAAAAAATTTGGTAAAAATTGTGTTTAATTAAAATCTTAATTCTATTTTATTAAAAATAGAGTCAAATTTGTTAATCAATATTTCTAATGGAGGGTTGAAAAATAAAATTTTGTGATGAATGAACAAGAGGAGAGATAGAATAATGGGGAAGAAGTGAAAATTTGTATGCTTTCAGGATGGAAAGACAACTAATGGTTATTGTCATTTCAATCCGTCTCAATAAGAAGTCATGAAATGAAGGATCATCATTGAAGCTTGAAGTAAATACTTGGGTCAATTTTTGTTTTTTAATTATAGTCTTATTCATATTAAAATAAAGTTAAAGAAATTAAGTAAATAAATTTAATTAAGAAATAAAAAAATAAAAATAGTATTAAATTAAATGAAATAAAAAAATTTACAAAATTTTCTAAAAATATACAAGATATATATGCTTGAAATTTTATTTGAAGGATCGAAACTTGAAAATTGGAATTTATAAATTCTTTAGCAATTTATATTAATACAATAGCACCAATAGTTATTAATTTTTTATTTATATAAAAATTAAATTAAAAAACTAATAAAATGAAAATTTATGCTAAATTAAATAATAAAAATACCTAATTTATTATTATAACATAGGTTTACGTATAGTGATGTTTGATTTATGAATAGCATAAAATATTCTTAATGAATGTAACATATTATTATATAGCAAGTTTTTTTCTGGTTTAAAAATTAGGATATAATAAGTTGGATTTTTTATTATAAAAAAATATAATAAGATATGATTAGATGACATAGATATGGTAAGATAATAAAAATAAATAAATAATATTTATAATAAAACATAATGAGATTTTTTTTTAATTTTAATTTTTAAAAATTTTTAAGCACATGGTGTGGCACCTTATCAAAGTCTATATTCATTATCATGGATGTGGCACCTAATATGCATCAAAGGCCCATATTTAATATTATTAACACAAATAAAAAGTTGAAAGCAACGAGAATCAAACACATTTCTAATATATTTCCTCAAAGTATTTCACCAATTAAGTTATTTGTTTAATTATAAAATTGTACTATTAATTTTTCTATAAAAGTTTAGGGGGTCATGCCCCTTGTCCCTCCCTCCACTGCTTGGGATATGCCTCAATCCTTTTTCTACCGTGAAAGCTTCAGGCATATGTATGATGTATCTCCAATAGATTCAGAAGCTTTCTTCTTAGTTTGCACCTTCTCTTCCATTAGGTTTTTTTTTATATAAATATTTTTTAAATGATATTTATCCAATTAAATAGTTGTATAAGTGTTTATTTTTTTATGCTCCGTTAGTGGTACCGCAGGCAAAGGGATATTATTGGTGGAGTCCCGCGGGCTTTGAACGAGAGATTGGATCTCGTTTTCTGGACCTGTCCCGCGAGCACGCGTGAATGGTGGAGCAGGCTTGTCCCTCGTCCACTTGCCGCGAGAATGGGTCAATCAAGTCCCTCGTCCACTAGCCGCGGGATTCCCTCGACGAGTTGCCTATATAAGTGGCTACGTCACTCGTCCCACTATGCCATTCAATCCCTTTTCTTTCTTTCATTTTCTTTCTTTCAACGTATAAGATAGTATTTTATTATCTCGATCGAACATGATAGATTATATATACGAAAAATTTGTAATGATTTATTGGGATTTTGTTTCACTAGTCATATTTTTATTCAAAAAATTAACAACATGGATTGTCTCCGGAATATCGCTAATGGTGTCAATGGAAATGGTCCATGAAAATTTTATCGGTGATAGTCCTCCTGCACATGCACCGAGTTAAATTTCATCGTATCATTTCTCAATAAATGGCCATGGCTGAGATATGACCACCTCCTCCAAAGGCTCAATATTTGGAAGCGGGTCTCAACGATATAAATTTTAATTTTATGTAATAAAAAAAATTATGATAGTTAGTTTGAAAAATGTTATGTACGATGTATTTTTTCAATGTATTGTACTCATTAAATTATAATAGTAAGTTTGAAAATGCTTTGTACAATGTAATATCCCAGTGCATTGTGATACCCCTAATTTTAAATCAACGTAAATTACACACGATTAAGGGTTAATTAGGATAAAAACCGGTATACACTATATTGGGTTTGGCCCAACTGGGTCAGGTGAGTGAGGTGGGTCAAAAGGACCCAACATTCACCCACTCACCCACACAAAACACACAACACTCGACAACAACAACACAAAACACACGCACACTCTCTTTCACTCACTCTCACAGAACACCACCCACATCATCACTCAAACCACCATAACTCACTCACCGGAGCTCCAATCGCCGCACCGTCGCCGGCTACACGAAGCTCTCGTCCCCATCTCCGTTTCTATACCACAATTAAGGTATGGGTATAGTTGGTCATAGCTATATTCTTCTTCTACTCAATTTCTTGAGTATTGAGTTGAATTCATGTGAATTCCTTGGAAATTCTATGAATTAGGGGACACTAGGTGTATATTGAAGCCAATGAGGCAACAAGTGAGCTAGTAGGTTGGAGAATTTGAGTGAGGCAGCCTAGGGTTCATAGCATTTGGAGATCTACAGGAGGTACGGAGTAGGATTCCTTAGTTTAGAGCTTGTATCTATGTGATTTCTTAAGTTGCATGATTAAATTATGTGTTTGATTGTGAATTGGTATGTCAATGTATACTTGCATGTGTTTGATGATGATAAAAATGTATTTAAAACCGTGAATTGAGTAGATAGGAAGTGGAGTTGGTGGAATTGGTATGTGAAATTGTGATAAGAAGGTGATTCAAGAGAAATGGTAAGTGATACTAAGTTGGTAAGGGAAGAGGATTTGAAATGAGAAGGGTAATTGTTGGTTTTTGACTGAGAAATGCAGGTTTTCTGTCACGAGGAATCGATTCGATGAGGGTCGAATTGACTCACTGGACCAAAACTCTTCAAAATCTTCGAAATCCTTAACCAGCGAGCCGATTCGGTTCATCAATGAACCTATTCGTTTTCTCACAGAATCTAAAGTTTGAACCTTAAATCGATTCGCACTTGGGTAGAATCGACTCGGCTGAAAATTTGAGAAGTGAAGGATTTTGCTAAGAGTTTCGAGTCGATTCTGATCTGGGACGAACCGATCCGTTTTTGGACAGAATATAAAGTGCTTCTCTTAAATCAATTTGTCCTTCCATCGAGCCGATTCTCAGAATGGTCTTCTTAAAAGAAATTTGTCTAAGTACACAGAATCGACTCGACGTAGGGGTGAAATCGATTCGTTTTTAGACAGAACCTAAACTTGATTCTTTAAATCGATTCGCTACACTAGCGAGTCGACTCGAGCTTTCAAACTTAGAAAATCTAGGAAGTTTCATCCATAACGAGTCGACTCGGTTAGGAAGGGAATCGATTAGAAGCATTTTTACTCGTTTTTCACAGAACTTGGATACGAGGCTCGAGTCGATTCGGGAGGCACTCGAATCGATACGATCCTTCTTAAAAATCTTAAAATGAGGATTCTGACTGAGTTGAAAGGGTGGTATAAGGAGTTCCACTTCTTAGGCTACTCAATTGTTTTCATTTACCGCAATTCATTATATCGTGAGCCTAGGTCTCAGAGGGGTCAAGAGGACTAGATGCTCGGCTTACGGCAACAGCGGATCATCGGGAGTAGTAAGCGTCTGTGGCGCCTTTGTTTCCACGTGGGACAAAGGTTAACGTCGCGGTTTACGGTAGGGACAGGGGGGCCTCCTGCCAACGTCCCGCCTACCAACCTAGGTTATAGTCAAGAAAAGAGAAGGGAACCCCCATATATTATTATTGATGAGAAAAAGGTCGTTTACGATCGGGGCCGGCCGGTTGGTCCTCGGGGAAGTACAAACGATGGTCGTCCAGAGCTAGTACCGGACTAATCGGGATTGGCTATTATAACCGACCGGATGAGCTCATCTTAGCCTGCAAGATTTAGGCATACATCATTTGCATATTGTGTGACATTGATTGGGTGTGCCTAAATGATATATATATATATTCTTCTTGATGTTTGTTTGTGTAATTGACTACTTGTTCTACTTGCTCTTTTGTGTATTTCCCGTACGCTGACCCTTGAGATTAGGTAGATATTAGAGTTAAGTCTTGGGCGCTTGTTCCGTAGGGGAACCCCATGAAGTTGTGGTTCTCACTCCGTTGTTGAAATATTTTAGATACAGGTTGTGATTAGCAGTTTGGTTCGCTTGGCTAGAGCTTTGAAGGGCTTGTGCTCTAGTTTTTATCGTGTATATGTATTGTGCCTAGTATGTGTAACAAAGTGATGAGAGATGATTAGCTTGTATTTTGATAATACCTATGGGGTTTGTATTTGGGATAGATACCTCTGTACTGTTTACCGTTGTGCTACTCTATAACTCGTAAATTTATATATTATTATGTTGTTAGATTGGCTCCTAGATATTTTTTTTCTATTCTCTTAGAACATTGTTTTGGTTTTTCGCGTATCAAATGTGTGATCATCTTGAGTTCCACCGGCTCAGGCCTAAACTGGGTGGTGAAAACTCGGGATGCTACATGCATTATAGTGAATTATGACCTGATTAGTTTGGTCATTATTTCTTATAGGTGTCCATTTTATTTTCCTCGCATTATTTATTTTGCTAAAAGAGCGCTCAACTGTATGATGGGTTAATATTATCCTTTTTATGTTTTTTATGCGACAACATATTTAATTAGTTGTGTAAATCCAATCGTTTAGGTGCAGTGCGTTTGTAAATTATAGTGTTAGAAGAAATGCATCTTTTTTAGTTATTTAAATGATATTACCAAGTGAAACAGTTATAATTTTCATTACAAATTTTGTTGGTCAAACAATTTTAATTTTAGGGCCATTGCCCGAGTCACCCTAAAATGGCCCATTCCAGCGGCCACTGCCTGATGAACCCTTAAATTGCCCACTCCCGCAGACACTGACTAAGGGACCATAAAAAGGCCCATTCCCGCGGACATTGTGTGCGACACCTCTTCCATCCTCCAATCACGCGAGCAGGCGGCACACGACCCAAAAAAACGTTGCAGTCCCTCTAGCTCTACCTGCGGGACTCTCCTATTTTGAGTGACTCCGACTGTGCATGCGAAAACAGATACGTTACATAAAAAAAAAATATAGATAGAAGTATTTATTTTGGTTAATAGTAATTAAAAAATATTTATAAAAAAAAAAACCTTCCATTAAGCACCTGGATATTGTCTTCAATAGTTGGGGATGTGCGAAGAATAGTAATATGTGGTGGTGAAGGAGCAGCTAAAATACATCACGTTATATAATGTTTTTTTTTTATTAATCAAGGGGTTCAATGAATAAATTATAAAAAATTCCTTTTTAATTATATTATTATAAAAATTTAATTATTCTGACTTATTTAGATAACTAAATATACAAATTTATATATATAGATATATAAAGATAGAGGTGTGTATTTTTTTATATTATTATTATAGTTAGGGTAAAGTCTATTTTTGAAGTTTACTAAAAATTTTAAAATTATCTCTAAATTTCAATTTGATTTAATTTTATTCTTAAAGTTTGCGAATTGTATCAATTTTACCCCTAACTTGATTTTCCGTTAAAATCACAAACGGAGTTAGTGACATGGCAATGGGTCTTTGTGATGTAGCTTAATTTGTTGTGGGAAATGACTCAAGGGACCTTTGTTTCATTTACAAAAGTGCCCCCTTATATTTAATATATACATCGTCACCTTTTTCATTCTATTAAAAAAGGCACGAACAGAAAGAGCATTGAAGGCAGAGGTACTCTACACCGGCGAACGAGAATAGAGGGAGAGGAAGCCACCGTGACTGTGAAGGAGAAAGCAACGCCGGTGACGACGTCTAGTACGGCGCCAGTGGAAGAAAGATTAATTAAATAGAAAAGTTAGGGGTAAAATTGATGCAATTCATAAACTTTAGGAACAAAATTGAATTAAATTGAAACTTATGAGTAATTTTGAAACTTTTGGTAAACTTCAAAGACAAAAAGTATACTTTATCTTTGCAAATATTAACCATGGTAAAATAGAGCATTTTACGGTGCTGGGTTAAGTATACTTTTTGTCATAAAGGTTTGATGTAAAAATCAATCCACAATCCTTTTTTTTTTTCAATATTGCCATAAAAATTTCCATTCCATTTTACAAACACCAAAATTAAATTTTCTTGACAGAAATACCCTCTTTTCTTCTTTTTTTTTTGAAAAAAAAAAATTAACAAAGCATTTCACCCTGAAGAAAAAAATAAAGTAAAATTAAAAATCCTAGAATCCTAAATCAAATTCTCATTGTTCCAGAGCCACCATTGAAGCTCACTGCCTCACTTTCTGAAAAAGTAAAAAGACTTTGCTCACTCAATCACTCTCACAAATCTTAGTGTCACTCTCACCTCACCGTGTTGTCGTCGCCGTCTGCGTCGTTCAGTGGACTTCGCGCCATGTCACCTGCGCCTTCCTGTCGTCACCACGGCGTAACCCGGCAACAACTGATTTGGTACAACTGGTTCATTTCTGCGGAGCTCCGGCGAGCAGGTGGTGCAATGTCCTTCAATAATGACGGCACGAAAATAAGCTGACCCTCCTAGTGCTAAATTTTATTGGGTTTATTTGGATTTGTTGGATGATTTGTTATTAAATTTTGGGTTGGTAATGAGTACTACTTGCTATGTGTTGTTACTATTGAGTTTTAACTTTGTTAGTGTGACATTTGAGGAAGGGTTTGTTGAATTTTTTTGGTGGTTATGGTTATTGGAAGAGAGAGTGATTGCATTGGCTTGGCATAATGAGTGATTGATGAGGAAGAATTAACATAAACAGGTGATGACAGGAACATGAAATGAATTGGCATCAAAGGCATTAGTTAATGTTTCTATTGATATATTTTTCTTTTAATACTTATTTGTTGTCTATCACTAAGATAGAACTTGTGGAGATTGTGATTTGGTTGTTCACTTATTGAACTATATATCAATAAATAAAATAAAACAAATTTAAAAAAAATCAATAAAATAAAATAAGGAAAATGCATTAAATAAAGACATATGGACAAAATGATAAAATGGTTTTTTTTTTTAATAAAAAGTTGAAGTTTTATGATAATTTTGAGAGAAAAAAAAATTATTGCAAAATTGATTTTCACATCGAATATTTATGGCAAAAAAAATACTTATCCCCGGTGCTTGTTGAAAAAGTAACGCTCGTCTCAACACAAGCCAGGTTGATGTAATAAAGTCTAGGAGACTAGGACAATACTGTATTTTCATCTCTCTTTTAATGGATAAACTAAAGGACAAGTCTCTTTTCTATTATACTCTTTATGCAAATAATTTCACCTACAAATTCTAACCTTGATCTCACCCATTAATATATTTTATTATAAATCTCAACAATCAGAACTAATGCAATATCATATAATAGAAAACAGAGTGGCATATATAAAATGCTTCCTAAAAATAACTAAAAAATAGTTATATTCAAACTTTTCTCATTCGCCGTTAGATATAATAATAAGAGTTTAATTTTGATTCACTAAGAGTATAAAAAATTTTAGGGAATCATCTAATTAAATTCATGCATTTATATAATTTTAAAAGTAGTAAAATTGAAAATTAATTAATTTTGATAATATAATATCACCTGATTGAATATATGTGTAAAACTCTTTTACGTTAAGGGTGCATGAAAATTAAATTATAATAATAAACTATTTCAACGCCATTATTTTACCTAATCCTATTTTCTAGTGATTGATGACTTGATCTCGTTTACCGGACTGTATATTGATTTATTAAGTATATCACATGTTTGTCTGTTTTTAATGTTTTTGTTTTTTTTTTGTTTTTTTTTTAATTATTATTTGGATTCTTCTACCCTACCCTAAAAAGTAAAAACACATGTTACTACACATGTTTAAAACAGTATAAAAAAATATTTTATAAAAAGTTATTAAAATTTTAAAAAGATAATTCTTTTATGTTTTCAATACATTATTGAATACATAAAAAGCTTAAAAATTATTTTTTATAAATATATTTTTAGAAATAAATACTCTTTTAACCATAAAGATTTAGGCTTAAAATTAAATTGGTCCCAAATATTTTTTTTTGTCAAAATTACCATAAAAATTTGATTTTTTATTAAAAACATTTTTATCATTTTGCGCCTATATCTTTTATTTTTTATATTTATATTATTAATAAAAAAGAGATTCAAACATACAGATTCTTCTTTTTCTTCTTGCAATTAAACATGAAAGAAAGAAGACCAAATTCAAACAAAGATTCAACCATCAATTAAGCACAAATTAATAACGAAGTACTAAAAAATTATATACCAAATCTATGAAACAAGAAAAAAAATGGAACAACAAGAAAAAGGGGAACTAGAAGTACTTAGATTGCATAATATCATCAGATTGCATAATATCATCTGATTGCATAACAATAGAAAAAAATCATATACCAAATCAATTTCCTCTATTTCCCAAATTGCCAATCACCAGAAAAAATTAAAGATTTATTTTGCATTAATACTTTGATAAAATACACCAAACAAGCACAGGATAGAGATAGGGAACGGTTTGAGGTTCAAGAAGAAGAACAACAAGAAAATACAAAAAAAAAAAAAAGAAATAATCAAGAGTCTGAATCTGCACCCTTCTCAACCAGCCGCCGCCGTCGTGCCCTCCCCTGTTTTCTCTCCGCCGTGAACTTTCGGTGCCACCTCCGCGTTCGATCTCCTCATTGTTGTCGCGTTGCCGTTTTCGAGCTGCTCCCGCCGTTGCGTCGCCGAGTTCGACTTCCTCCCTGCAGTCGTGTCGCCATGTCCTCCGATCTCCTCCTTGCCGTGATGTCTTCGTGGTTGTATTCAGATGGTAGCAGATCTGTGTTTGATGATGAAGCAGGGACGGTGAAACCAGTGGTGAGACCGGGGAGGCGGCATGTGTTGGAGGGGGTTGTTGGGAAGTTGGGGATGATGTTTGGAGGTTTTGAATCATCAGGCTAGGGTTTTGAATCATGAGGCTAGGGTTTCTCAGTGCCTTTTCTTTTTATTTTTTTTTTATTTATAATAAGAGGTAATTTTTATTTATGAGAATGACAAAATTGTCAAAAATGTTGATTTTAAAATAAATTAAAACCTTTATGGTAATTTTGGTTAAAAAAAAATGTTTGGGACCAATTTGATTTTTAGCCTAAATCTTTATGACTAAAAGAGTACTTATCCCTATATTTTTAATATGCATAATTATAACATAAGATACTAACTTAATATTTTTTGAAGAGTGGTTATCACATGTAATAAACTATTTGAATGCCATTATCTAAATTTTTTTTCTTATTATATTTTCTTGTTTAATTTCAATACCTCTCTTTATTATTTTCCCATGCTTCGGCGCCTTTATTATTATTATTATTATTATTATTATTATTATTATTATATCAAATATATTACTTTATCAAATATATATTAAAAAAAACTCGAAATCAAAATCTTCACTAAAAGAGAAAAATAAAAACATCTGATTAGCTTGTGCACCTTTATTTCTTTGGTGAGTAACTTGCATATTTTAATTTATAGAAAAATGTTAGGTCTTCCGAGATATCAAATGTTCCAGTACTTTTAACAGTTAATTTTGAATTGATTTCAATAATAAAATATTTTTTATTAAGATCAACGGTTTTATGATTAAAATCAACGATTAAAACTAATGAAATATTTGATACCCCAGAACATCTGAACATCTTCCTATTATATAACCAAAAGTTCATGAGCGAGAAATGAAAACAATTTTTATATAAAAGCTCCAACTTTTGTAAGGTTTAAAAGTATACACATACAGATTAATCTTTTGTATATAATAGAGATCGAAAGAGTTTAGAGGATTATTTTTTTTTATCTTTTTAAATCTTTGTTTTACATGTTTTTAAAAGTACATCTTTTACATATTTAAACTCAAAACTTATTTTTTTTCCGATGAGCTGTGGTTCATATGGCATTACCCCCTCTTCTATTGTAAGAGATTTCGGGTTCGAGCCTCACCTAAGACAAAAAAAAAACTCAAAACTTTTTTTTTTATTAGAGCTTAAAGATTTTATCATCTGATCAATATTATATTTTCATTATTACATATTTTAAATAAATAAAATAGCGCATTAATAGAGAAGAGAGGAAAGAGTATTGCTAACTGTTGGTTAATTATTAGCTGGTTCGAGTTTTTTTTTTCCCTTTAATTGAAAATTTTTCAGGTGAAAAATATTTTATTTTTCTTGTAATTGATTCTTTTATTAGATATGTATAATAATTAATTTGATCATTAATTTTTAGTGTTCATAGGTATCTCTTTAATATGTTAGTTAATTTATTATAATAATGCATCTTTTTGTGACTAATAATGCATTTAAATTTTAAATATGTTTCATTCATGTGTCTACCGACAGAATGAAAGAAAACATGTTTAATGTGTCTAACTACAAAAATAAAAAAATTCACTTGTCTACCCAAAAAAAAAAATTTAATAATTTAAAAATTGACCTAACGTCCACGCTGATTTGTTTTGGATAAGAGAATGAAATTATTCGTAACCAAAAAAATAATCAACAATCATATTTTTTAAGAAATATAATATCCGAAACTTAAAAAAATAGAACATTTAATCATAGTGGTAAAAATCAGATCGGACTGACCAGAAAACCGTAAAACCGGATCTCAGATCGGTGAAAACCGGCGGAAACCGTGTTGAACCGGACGATTCTGTGGAAAACCGATGAAAACCGGAGGAAACCGGCAGGTTTCAGAAAACCGGACCGCATCAGTATTTAATGTGCTCCAAAATCCAAAATGCCAAAAGCAGACCTTCTTGGCTGCCACTAGGCTACGTTGACTCTCACAAAGTTAATGCTAATTAAAATATATATTTAACACAAATGAATTCTGAAAAATTGCACCCATGTATGGTGATGATGAATGGATGGAGATACTGATGAGACGTCATTTTGTAATTTTTTTACTCAAGTATCCTTTAAACTTATTTTTTTTCCAAAAATATTGATATATTGTATTGATAAAATTATCATTACGTCCTTACAAGAATCGTTGCATAAAAAAATTAAAAAGCATAATAGTAGCAAGCATATTAGCAGAAGGGGTTATCTCAAAAAATGAAATAAAATAAGAAATTAATAGAAAGAAGAAATGAAGAATGATATCAGTCCTTTTAACTTATTTTTATATTTATTTAATTTCAATTTTAATTTTATACTTATTATTTTTTAACTTAACTATATTTTTAATTATAAATATTTTTTTAAATAAACATTAAATTTTATTAAACATCTATAAATTAATAAATAAATATTTTAAATTAATTATAACATATTTTCTCTATTTATAATTATAACATACTTTCTCTATGCATGCTAGTTAAAATTTATATTTTAAAACAAGAATAATTCGAACCAACAATGATGAATTGATGTCCTCAATTATCCTTTCACATTTTTTTTATATTTTATTTAGTTTCAATTTTAATTTATACTCATTATTCTTAAATTAATTATATTTTAATTATAAATAATTATTTAAATGAACACTAAATTTTGCTGAATATTTATAAATTAAAAAAAATTTAATTAATTATAGTATGTTTTTCTATTTATAATTATATAATATGTATTAAATATTTGAATAATATATCTAATAATTACAAAAAAATATATTTATAATAGAAGTTAAGATTTTATGTTCTTTAAAAATGTGTATTTTAAATTTTAATGTTAAATTTTTCATAAATTATATTTTTTATTTATTTAAGATCGGTTTAACGGTTTAATTAGTGATTCAACTGTTGAACCTATAAACCATTAAACCAGTAGTCTCATCCGGTTTGATGATCGGCACGGTTTTTATAACTATGCATCTAATTTAAATTATTGATTGATATTGATTAAATTTTTATTAGTTACCTAGTATTGTTGTTTAAATAATGATTCTAATAGAATAAAATAAAGTCTTAGGAGTCAACATATTAGGGAGTCAATATCTTGATTGTGATGGTAGATAAATTATTGGTGATAACTTATATATTATGTGGGTAATTACTTTTATTTTGTTTTATAATAACATTTTTTTAATTTCGAATGGTAAATTTTTTTAATTTTTTATGATAACTTAATTATTCACTTCCTAAAAACTCTCTAACGTTGATTTCGTAACCAGCTGATAAAATAATTGGACAGTACAAAAAAAATTCTAATAAAATAATTGATTTATGGAAGAAATCAAATCTTGATTTTAGCTAAGGAATCTATTGCATGAGACCTAAATACATGCTTATCTTTAATTTGCATTGTAATACTATTACTATCTTTAATTTATCTATAGTTTATAACCGAAATATAAGATCGTCCCATAATTATATATAATAAAATTATTTCTAAACTTATTATCAGCTAAGTTAAATCAAATGAACAACATGTCACCAAAAAAATTCAAATGAACAACATATTATTAAGAAAAATAAACTTTTTCATGAAGCAAAAATTTAAATATAGTTTGGTAGCTAGTAATAACCATACCCAGATAAAAGAACCTTCTTGGCTTCCATCAATAACAGTTACTGCATCAGATTCAACATCAAAATTACTTCTAGTCCTGAACACATCCCTGACCTTCAGATTCAAAACATAAATATGATAAAATTAAAATTTGAATATCTAAGTTAATTAATTATATATAGGTAATTAATATGTAAATTGACTATAACTAATTAATTAATTAAGAACTCATCATGTGTTTAGTTACCGCTTGCAATATTCTTTCAGCAGTATCAACCCCCAGCAGCCTTAAACCTGCAGTTGCCTTTGAAACATAAAAAGAAAATAAGTTAATTATTTTAGGGAAATATTGGGGAGATCAAAAAAAATAATAAAGTAGCCTAAACTTTTCATATTTGGTGTTTATTAATTACTACTAAAATAAATGAATAATTTTAGACATTATAAATATATAATTATAAATATTAATATGTTATATATATAAAATTATATATGTTAAATTAAATATGATAATTTTATATTTTATTTTATCTCTTTAGCGTTATTCATTATTTTATTTGAAAAGACAGGGTATGATAATATTTTAATTATAATAATTGAATCACCTTGAATCTATCCGTATAATAAATAATCAAAATTTTTGTCCGAATTATTTAATAAATAAATTGATGATGATGACCCCTCAAATTTTGTGAATAATATTCAACGTATTGAGCTATTGAATATCACTTGGAGAAATGCTATAAAATTTATATTTATAATAAAATAATTTAATCATATCCTTCTTTTTCTATTTGTCTTTTCCTCCTCTTTCTCAGATCTGATTATTTTTAAAAAAAAAAATAGAAAAGATATATTATTTGTTAAGATGTCTTTTATTTTTATTCTCTAAAAAAATATTTTTACACAAAAACAGAAAAAAATAGTATTTTTATGTAAATATAATTTTCACTTTTTTATAATTTTAAATATCTCACATCTGTATATCTAGCTAATCAATTATGTAAGTAGAAAATAAGCATATCTAATCTGATTGGATTTACAGATCAAAATACACTTTTTAGACATGATAATTAAATGGAAAATTTTATTATGAAGACATTTAGATATCTTTTAATAAGAACAATTATCATATTTAGAAATTTATCTCTCCCATAAAGATAGTATTAATTATACATTAAATTTTAATAGCACAAATCAATAGTCAGGATTTAATCAAAATATTTATACTCATTAAAAGATATTTTAATATCTTTAGCAAAGAACTTACCTAATTAAATTTCAAATTAAGAGAATCTATTTTCGAGATGCATGATGTAAACTAAATATGGAAAAGAAATTATATAGAGAATGATAAATACCCCAAGCCTAAGGGGTGTGTTAGGTTGGAATTCTTGTGGTACAATATTTTGTGCCTCGTCTATGAGTGGAATCAGAGAGTTTGCAGCTTCTTCTGGATTATCTGCGTATGCACTCAACCCTGGTTCGATCTGCACCACAACCACATTTATTCATTCATATATTAGCAATTCAAAAACTACTTAGAAGATTACAGAAATGAACACTCATCAAATACCACTACACAAAATCCGGCTAATAGCGACAGCTTAATAACGACAGTTGAATAAACCGCTATTAAATGGACAATATTGATGATTTTTGCGGCGGTTTATCGTATTTAGTGGCAGTTATAAAAAAACCGCTGCAAAATTCATGTGTTTAGTGGCGATTGATGTAAGAACCGCCTCGAAACAAATAAATGGCAAAAATACAGCGGCGGTTAAGGTCAGAATCACCGTAAAATGTATTTTTGTTTATTTAACATTTTTAACTTAGATGTTAATTAATTAAAAGTTATAATAAAGAAAATTTAAATAATAAAATAATATTTCACATCATTCAATTCTAATTAATTAAAAAGTAATAACTTCAATTTTTACGGTTAATATAATATTTTTAATAAATAATAGATATAATATAAACCACAATTTAATAAATTGTTTTATAAAAATATCAATAGTTTAATTTAAATCACTCAAAATAATGCATAACTTGTATTATATACAAACTTCTATACATATAATTAATAGAACTATATATATCGAATGTTGGGTTGGCTTGATGGAGTGGAATGCATGTTGAAGGAGCTTGAACTACCCACTAGTCCTTGGTTTGAATATTATTTTTTTAATAAAAAAAATTCAAAGTCAAACCTTATTATGTGTAATGCATATGTTTTTTTATATATGTGTGTGTGGGTGGTGTTTTTTTTTTTTTTTTTTCATTGTAACTCGTTTCCTATATTATTTTTTGAGTAAAATACCAAAAAACAATGACAAATTTGATCATACATGATTTAAATTAATTTGTGAGTATAAAAGGTTGTCTCTACTGTTAGACAAATTTATCTAAACACTGACAATACACATGAGATTATTCAATAATGACATCATTGTAAAGTAAACGATTAGTGGATTATTCAATAATGATTTGTCTAACAAAACATTCTGTTATGATTATTATAAGTTAGTTTTAAATCTTTTATTATAAAATTTGTTAGTATTGTTTCAATTTTTTATGGCCAGTTTTAGTAATTTAGTTTTAATTATTTGTATGTATATTTTTGTAATTTTATATATTTTGAATTATACAAAAGTTCATTTTTTTTCTTATCGACTACTTTTTATTATGCAAATAAAAGGTATACAAGAGAAAATGTTGATAAAAGTAAAACGTATCTATATGTTTAGTTATCCTCATGTAATATGACTGTTATTTGTATACTAAAAAAAAAAACTTGCGAAAGCAACAATGATATGGTGGCAAATAATTCGGAGGTCACACCAATTTGGTGAAATCAAGAAAATTTATGTATTTACTCCCGAATCACATTTCTCTTATTTGTGAAATGTGCTATTAAAATGTCATAATAGCATAATTATTTTGAATCTTTTAACAAGACATTGATATGAGTTACGGTTTTCTACTTTTCCCTTTTTCTTCATCTATCTCGTTTAAATTATTTCCACAATCTATTTAATCCTACATAAAAAAAACACTTTAAATTAAGTTTAAAAGTTAAACCTAACAATATAATTCAAGCTTTCAAGTTGATGAGAAATTTATCTCATTATAAATCAAAATTCATCTTTTATAACGTGGAGATAGAGGAAATGAGAAAATAATAGAGTTATAGGTAGAGTGAAGAATCTTTGATGAAATTGACGTTAGTGTTGTGAGAAATTAGATATTTAATTAATTGAAAGATTATAAAATTTAATTTAGTGTTTGGGTTAAAATTAAAATTTAACAAAATTTTTTTGTGAAAATAAATAATTTATTGGGCTATAGTTTAAATATTATGAATTACAAAAATTAAAAATTATTAATTATTGTTCGAATATAACTGGCACCATCCAAATTAGATTTAAACAGCATCTGACCATTGAATTCTATGTTCACCACAGTTGGTGAAAAAAGATGCGAGCACCATTGAAAAATTCACATGATATGGTGTAATAGATTTCTAATTTTAAAAATTCATGGGAGAGAAAAAAAACATAATTACCTTTTTATAAAACTCAATATCGCTGCCAATATGAAGGAGGTTGAGGTTTTGGTCAAAATGGAAGACATGAACACGAGATCCAGAGCTACCAGCATCAAAGATGACAGCATAAGAAGTAACATTATTATTGTCATCAATATTGGGTAGTTGTTGTTTTGTTGGAAGTATCTTACGATTAGTATTGAGAATGTTGTTAATCCTCATCAGGTATTGGTGGGAGGAACAGAATGATGGCATCAATAAGAGAAAAAATGTGAAGAGGCTTTTCAGATCCATGTTTGATCAAATGTGTGCACTTCTTCTATGTGGTACGGTTGTCTTTAACTCTCTACATAGATATATAAGGATTAGTAATGAGCATAGACTATTTAGATAATTAATTTATAAATAATAATGCGTTATATTTGTTTGAAATGTTGTTGATAATTTATTTTCCCTAAATTTAGGGGATTTTTTTCAATTTTCTTTATGAATTCTCAAAGTTTTTATCTAAATTGTTACAAATTCATATCACAATGCAATCCAACTAAACTCAGCCTAACTTATTGATTATTTATCTTAAAAAAAAAGTTTTCATAGTCCATATTAGGAAAACAGTAAAAAGCTAATATTATTTTTTTTTCTTTTTCTTTTTACTATTCACTATTTTTATAATTACACTCATTGACTCTTTATTGGTCCCTAATATTTATTTTGTAGCATTATTCTTATCCAAATAACATTTTAACATATTTTAACAAATTTAATTAACATATTCTTTATAATAACATCGTACTAAAATGCTAACTTAACTCATGAAAATGTTTTTCAACGCAAAAATGTATTATTTATCATTTATAATTCTAACAAATTAATTCAACCCCTACTTAATCTATCCCAATTTATCTCAACCAAATAATATTTATCCAAATAATATTTTTTATTAAATAATTATAGACGTACACCTATTTTTTTTAATCAAATCCAACCAAGTTGTTATTATTAACACGCTTTCACTAAAAACGAACAGAAATTTATATGTACAACGAACATGTTTTATAATTGACATGAACAAGTTTTAAAATAGTGTTTAATATGACTAAAATCTGTTTACTACAAATTATACTATAAATTAATTAGAATAATATTTATCAAAATTCAAAATATTACATTGTAACTTCAAACAACTTATATTCATTATTTCAAATTTTTTTAAAGAAAATCATTAAGCATAAATTTATTCTACGTATTTTAATTTACACATTAGCAATAATTACCAGTTATAATCAATAATTTTATTTAAGTTAGAGTAATAATGTAATCTACAAAAAATTATAATTTAATTTTATAATTTTAAAAATTACTAAAATCAAACTTACTTTCTTTTTATCTAAAGAAAAACTAATTTTCTTTTTTCTTAAAATTCTAACTAATTTAAGAAAAAACAAAATTTCATGATTAAAATCAAACATATTTTAAATTATGAAGGAACCAACGTTAGGAGGATCAATAGGGAGCCAATAATTAAGTTATCATTCAAAATTTGTATGAGTTATCATCGACAACTCATATATTAATGATATCATCCAAAATTTATATGAGTTATCATCCGTACGCGTAACTCATATGGGTTCCCTATATTTTCTCTTAAATAAATTATGCCAATTAAAAAAAATTCTTTTAAAAAGGATAAATTTAAATTGATTTTAAAATGTGAGATCTACTTTTAAAATTTTAAATTTTAAAATTTAAATTAGTGATATCAAATATAAATGATGAATCATAACATTAAATTCTACAATAATTCTAAATTCTTAATTTCTAATACATTCAATATGAATAACGTTAGTTATTTTTTTTCTTAATAAAAATAACAAAAATACATTACAACTTAATAATTTATTTTAAATTACTGAAATACCCCTAGCTATATATTCAATCTTAACCCTACTTTCACCCACTTTACACCACGCAGTCGTCACATCCCTGGCTACTTGCTACGTCGATCGTCGTCTCCCATGCTACTTCGATCGTTGTCGTCCTTGATTGTGTCGTCAATCTCCTCTGCTCGTTCGTTGTCCTCTGCCCGTCCCGACTCCATCCGTCGACGTTCTCTTCTGTCGTCATTCGCCGTCTCTGCTCCGTCCGTCGCCAGTTGTTACCTTCACCGTCCCTCTTGAATGGAGCCTCAATTGGTATGAATTTATGTTTCGATTAATTTTTTGATTATTTAGGGTCTTGATTCAATTTTTAAATTCTTCTCTAGCCTTAGGTTTTTTTTTTGTATTTTTAATTCACTCACTAATTACTTGGGAAGGATTGAAGCATGAAGATGAAACACTCCCATGGATCCGTTTCATGTTTTGATTCTCTAGATTTTTAATTAATTATAAAAAATTATGATTATTAGTTGTTGGTTCTTATTTTTGTTTTAATGTTTTGTTTTTGTTTTTTAATTTTAAATTATTGGTTATGAATTCAATTTCTTTATGTAATTGCTGAGCAGGGAAGAAGCAAAGACAAAGCAATAGCAGGTTGGGATTGAGGTCCATGGACCATGGATATCGTGTTTTGAGGAACCGTGTCAAAGAACACCATCAAAAGAGAACACAGAGGAGGTATAATGTTATTATGCAATTGAAATTGGATTACTTTTATTATTTGTAGGGTTTATTTGTTTAATTTTACTTTAGATTAATTGATTTTGTTTTTGGTGATTAGTCTTAAATAGGTTAAGACTTAGTTATGTTTTTCTGGCTTCATTTTTTATTTTGCTATTGATGCTGCTTTTTTTTTGTTTCTGTTGCTTGCATAAATCATAGATGTTGCATATGCATTAGTCACAGCAATTTTAACCAATAATCATATTTTAATCATATATAGGAGCTGAACCATGAATTATACCCTGTATTCACAAAACCTATATCAACCATCTTGATAATTTGCATTTTTTAAAATTGGTGTTGTTTTCATATATTCTTGCTACTTCTAAATCTGATTTGAAGAAAGATTTTCTGCTCATGTGTCTACTATAATCCATACTGTATTAGTGCATTTAATCCATCCTCTTGGAGGGGTGCTAGGTGTTCGTTGCTTTCTTTTTTGTTTGATTTTGCTTGGTTAATTATTGTTGGTTTGAATTAGTTGAAAACTCTATGTGATTTTTGCTTTAAAGATTACACTTGGATTTGGTTTGCGGTTGTTGTGGATTGCTTTGCTGGTATCAACTGAACATGTGATCTGAACCAAACAGCCCTTGTGCATTGTCAAAGTAGTAGCATGTGTTCTATTGTTTCTTTTTCCTGCATACAAAAAGAACAAAATATTAATTATTTTTTTGTTATAAAGATTATCCTATGCAGGTAACATATTATGAAATGCTTTTCACATATGATTTTCGCTTGTTGATGGGGCATATTAAATCTTTCTATTTCTCTCTGTGCTTACTATATTATTATATCCTGATTTAATAGTGTATTCTCTGTGTTCCTTAACACATACAAAAACATCTCTTTCTTAAAATGCTCTTTGGTGTCCTCACTATGCTACTTGCATCTTCATTATAAAAAATTTTGTTGATTTTTCCTAAAAGCTCTATATTCTACAATTATATTCCCTTTTAATTTCCTGCCGTCAACTACCCAATTACCTTCCGAGTGACTAAAAACAATTCTCTCTTTTACTCTCCACTAAAAATCATTTTTTCAAACCTCTTAGAAATCTAACACTCGCATTTTGATTATTATCAGTAGATCAACACTGAAAACTTCTATTAACATTTGTTTTTGACTATGCTACTCTTTCTAAGAGAACAATAGATAGATGTATTACCATGAATATGATTTTTTTTTAATTGTATAGGGTTTAAATATGATTTTTGCCTTCTTTAAAATGCAAACTTTAACATAAATGCTAAATTGTTTATCATCTTCTCACAAACTTTGCTTAAACTTGAACTCTTTAAAATTGTATAGACTTTAAATCTGATCTTTACTTATTTTAAAAGCTAAATTGTTTTCCAAACCTTTCATGATATGATTTATCGACATTACATATATGGTTAGTCTTACAAAATCATCTTATTTAGAGTTTATTTTTAATGAATATTAAATAAGACTAGAAGAGTAGAATGAAGGCAAGAGAGAGACGGAATCAAAATAAGAAGGATTTGAAAATAACCTTAATTTTGCTCCTCTTGAATATTGATAGACTTTGTTTTTTCTCTTCTATTGAATGGTGACATGCCTGCAAGAGAAACCTAGCATTAAAAGGAAAAAATGAATTAGCAAAACTGGAAGAAGTAAAATAATGAGAGTCGGGAGTAATATATATAGGAGGAGAGAAAAAGAGAGACCGGATCAAGAGGATAAAGGAGGGAAAATAAATTTTAAATTTATCAGTGATCACATTTATTTATATTTATTCTATTGTTTTTTCTTTACAGGTTGCATTGTTTGTCTACCAGATTGGCAATCCGAGGGGATTAGAGCAAGATTTTGGTGATTGATATTTTTTAACTATTGAGATCAATCTGATGAAATAAAACACTTGTTTTGGGATTTGGGATAGGAGAGAGAAGATGATCTATTATTTATTTATTTATTGTTATCTATCACGTGTTGCAGCGGGTTTGGGCATCAGTCAGAGATGTGGTTACTGTACATTACTGTTCATACCTATTATATTGTTATTTATTTATGTGGGACATGCGTCTGATGTTCGTCTGCCTTCCAGCTACTTACACTGTTGCTAATGCACTGTCCACTAGTCTTCCTTTTTATTTTAAGTTGATGATTAATTTCTGAAAATGATTTAAAACAACCAACGTGGACGTGAGGTCATTTTCCATAGCTGGCAACATGAAACATGTTCTTTTAATTATTATTTACTTTTCTTTTAAGCCAGACGACGAATGAAATTGAAACATTTTTCCTTTCCGTGGACACATGAAAAATGTTTAAATTCATTATTTATAAACAGAAAAAAAGGATTATTAATTTATTATGATTATGACTAGCATACAGGGACAGATCCACCCTTGTGATGAGTGTGGGGGCAATTGCCCCCTTGTAACAATGTATTCGTCCCCACATCAAACTTAAATGAATTTTATTTTTCTATAAAAGAATTTATGTTATTAAATATTATCACAATAAAACTCATTATATTATAAAAAAACAATTGAAATTTATCGTTCAAGTTATATTGTTAGAGATTTTTTATCATATATAAAATAAAAAATGTTATACAACCAAGTCTTTTCCCAATCAAGCCCAATTTATAGACGCGCCTGCCTTATTTTCAAAAAACAAAAACGCATTCTCTCAGCTCGTAAAACGCGCCAGCTTCCCCAACACGCTTCTATATATATAATCATTTTCACTTTTTCGTGGTTAAGGTGAACATTTTTTCACCGCTGTTTATTCGTTTCAAACCATTTTTATGTTTGCGATTTTATTGATGAAATGGAAGCGGATTTGAGGAGTGAGTGTGCAACAGAGGAGATTGTGCAGGTTTATTTTCTTTTTTTTTTTGCATCGTTTTTTCTCCAAAATATTTAGTCTTGTAAAACGTTAAAATGGTTTAAAAAAAGTGGATAGTTAAGGTTGATGAAGTTTTCAATAAAGAATATTTTGATATGATTCGC
>JASCZI010090647.1:118565-147814 GCA_036250425.1 Stylosanthes scabra | reverse complement strand
TGTGAAATTCACAATAAAATGCACGACCCACAGATTAATCAAACTGAACCAAACAAAAAGGCGAAGCGGATATATGAAGAAAAGTTAAACGGTTCCCCAAAAAAAATGCAGAACCAACAGATTACTTAAACTGAAGTAATACAAAAGCGAAGCGGATTTATGATCAAAAGTTAAACGGTTTTCATAGATATTCAACCAAGTCATAAGAAAGTCAAAAAAAAAATTAAAATAAAATAAAATGAAGTAGAAAATGAAGAATAAACAAAAATAAAACTCCGAAGCGTATTTGGCACACGGTTTCCTCAGAAATTAATCTTTTTGGTTTGAAACATGGAAGCAATTTTTAACAAAAAGAAGTCGAAGCGAACATATAACAGAAAGCGAAACGGATTTTAATTTTGAAATCGACCCCATGTATTTTCATGATGAACAGTCAGACCAAACGAAAAGTAAACCCTAAATGATATAAAGAAGTTGCGTTTTTTATAAAAGGGCTCGAAACACGGATGTATTAAACCTAACCCTAACATGAATCGAATTTCAAAGAATTTGCGAAGCGGATACAACATATACATTTCTGATGTGATCGATTAAAGTTAACGGCGATAAACAAGGAAAACAGAACAATCACTCAAAGCGTTCAAACCCTAATTAAAAAGAACAAGGAATTGATCGAGACAGAAGTTGTGAACAGTACTAACCTTGTGCGACTTCGAATGTAGTTCACTGTTGTTCTTCTTTGTGTGATTCTTCGCTCAGAATCGCTTTCTCTCTTCGAAAGTTCTGTTGTTCTTTTTTTTTTTTTGAACAATGAGTTTTTTTTTTTGAAATGGAATGTGAAGAACGAATGGATGAAATGAATAGTGAATGGTTGGGAGGATGATAGGTAGTAGCGGAGACGTTTCATATTTTGCATTGGGTTGCGGGTCGCGACCTTTTGAATTTGGACAGTTTGGTCGTGGAATGCACGCGCCTGACTTTTGGCGGTTCGGTCGTGGAAGCACCCGCCTTGGTGAGAGTGTGTTAAATTGACTTGGTAGTTACTTGGTTATATATATATGTGTATATGTAGTGTTATTGTATGAAATAATCAATAAAAATGGGTTGATGTGTTTTACACGGCGCTAGTATTAATAATAATAAAAATATTATATGTATAGCATTATCAAAACATTGAAATGAGAAATAATATTTTAAATTAATATAATTTTTTAATATATTAATTACATTATTAAAAACTTGAATAATATACATAAACTTTATATATCTAAATATATTGATGATAACTTTTTAAAATCATATTTATGTACTATATATTTTTATTCCTACCGTAAAAAATTTATTCATCCGTCGCTGCTATCATATAATAAAAATATTAATAAACAGTAAACTATAATTGATTTGTATCCTTAAATATGTAAGAGTATCAATGGGGTCGGGTCGGGTCGGGTGGGCAAGGTTGGGGTGGGAGATACCTCCCTACTCGCCGTCCTCGAACCCTGAAATTCTTTCCATGATGTGGGCTCTCCATTTTCCGTCTAGTCATTTCAATATAAAGTTTGAGAGTGCTTTTGAGTACTCATCATGGAAGAGCGATCAATCGAGGAGATTGCCGCAGAGGACAGGCAGGAGATGTACCGCCTCAATGAGATTTCACACGTCGCTCATAACGTCCATGACGATGTTAGTTTTTTCTTTTTAACGTATTTAATTTAGATGTGATTTATTTGTCAATTACATGTGATTTATTTTTTAGTTAGATGTGCTTTATTGGTTAGGGTGATTTAGTGTAGGTTTTAATTTGGTTTACATTACGTGTGACTGTTTAGGGTGTAATTAAATGCTATTAACTTCACCGTGACTTATTTACAGGTTTACGTGTTAGTTTCGTATCAATATTCTGTTTAGCTTTAACTGATCGTTACGAACTGCCCATTTTTTTCCTGATTCAATACTTGTTCCTATTCAACGCAGAAGGATAGGTGTATCGTCACCGTCCGTCGGCAGATTGGGATGGCCCTAGATCCACGCGATGAGCCGTTCTTGCAGCGGGCCGGTCTGCTCCCGGTTGCACGACTGACCGAGCGCTGGTTTAAGATTGACGAGCCGTTCATCAGCGCCTTCGTAGAGAGGTGGCGACCGGAAACTCATTCGTTCCACTTGCCGTGGGGCGAGTGCACCATCACCCTCGAGGACGTCGCGTACCAGCTGGGTCTCCCCATCGACGGCGAGCCTGTGAGTGGCTGCCTTTGGGACTTCGAGAACATGATGCCAGAGGGTACAGGGAGACCCCGATGGGATTGGTTCCGGGAGATGTTCGGGGAGCCACCCGCAGAGCCGGTCGCGGATCAGTGCACCATGACGTTCTCATGGTTGAGGAGCATCTGGACCTGAACGAGCCTATGTTCGGTCCGTCGCATCTTTTTATGTCTCTTGGTGGGACTCCTCCATCTGCATCACACGTACCGGGTGCCTCCTGGGACGTACTGTTCATGGAGCCTGCCCGTCTGCTGACTCTTCCAGAATCACCTGCACCGGCTGAGTAGCCAGGCGATCCAGCAGCACCAGGGTGGGCCCGCAGAGCTCCACGTCGTTGAGGGTGCGGCACCGAAGGCCATATGTAGTTCTTTATGTTAGTTATGTACTTTAATTTCGCGCGTTACTTTATGTGTATCAGAACTTGCAGACATGTGTATTTCGTATATTTTTGTACATTTTCGTATTTTCGTGTAGACGTCGTTTAATTTTTTTTCTAACGCGAACGGCAACTTTCAATGATACGACGCGTAGCATTTATCCGCGCTAATTCTATTAAATACTAATAACAACTAAATATTTAAAACTAACTAAAAAAAAGAGTTGGTCTGGATCCGTGGCACCCTGCCACGGATCCATTACAATTTTTTTACACAACAAGGAATCCGTGGCAGGGTCCCACGGATTCTATATAAATGGCAAACTGTGCAATATGATCAATTTTCTGATTTTGGTGTAATCTGATAATTTTAGTTTTCATATAGTGCATGGGCTAACTTGCCCTAAAAAAAATATTTCCTAATATTTATCTAAGTTAATTATAATAAGAAATTAAAGCAAAAAATTTTGAAAGAAAAACTAAGATTAATTATAAGAAAAACATTGCAGTGGAAAATTGATTTTTCTCATAATTACCGAAGTTTAGCCCATCAGTAAAATTGGGTTAAAATAAATTATTGGTTTCTAATTTATCAACAGCATTATGATTATTTAATGAATTCAATATTAACAACAAGGTATAATTGTTACTTAGATAATTTTCTCTACTATTTCAATACTATAATTAGCTACCTTCTAGTACCCCTGTTATATATTCATACATACAAAATCGTAAATTGGATGTATAAAGCCAACAATGCGAGGCAGATTTTTCAGGATGTGATGCTGGTCTTTAAACATGAAAAGGAATTTGTGGCTAAAGGTCAATGGGAGGAAATGGCTAAAAATGGAAGTAACAGATGGATCAATGGGGGGGGGGACAGTGGTCTATTATGACATCAAGGGACAACTTGGTTGCAAGATTGACAGCGACGACTTCTAAAATCCATAGGGTATATAATATAGGAAGATGTTTCCATATATTTTTTTTGGAATATGATATTTCGTTAATGTTAACTAATTAGATATAATAATAAAAAAAAACTCATGGCCCAGATTTGGTGGACAAAACACTTATGCATTCAAAGTTTTTTTTTTTTTTGAGAAATATACATTCAAAGTTTTTAAAGTGCAGGTAGACATGCAATTATTTTTTTCTTTAATAAGTTTTCTCTGGATTGAAGTGATAGGCCATTTTCTCAAAGCTTACTGCCTACATTTTTAGCTAAGATGCATTCATAGGTGGCATTCTTTTTAATTAATTTAACTTTTTACCTTTTTCCTTTTTCCTTTTTTTTTTTGACCGTATACTTTTTCTTTATAAACAAGTCTTGTACCAATTTATGTATGTACAAAATAATTAATTATTATATATAAAAATATTATTTGATATTTCATAAAAGCTTTTTTATTATACTACTATTAATATTAAAATACATTAGATTATTAATTTATATTTGATTATTTTAGTATCTAATTATTTAGTTTACAAATTTATAAATTAATATTTATAAGTGTTATACTATTTATATATCAAAATCAGTTATTAAAATTAACTACTAGTGTATAATACATATAAAAATATAAAATATATATTAAAAATAATAAAATTATACATATATTTATATATAAATATATGATAGCTATTTTGTAGAGGTCTTAATTTCAAAATTATTTCCTAATATATTTTAATAAATATATATATATATATATATATATATATATATAATGATTAATTTTGGTATTCAAATAGAATGAATATATTTATAAATATATATACAAATATATAATAAGATTATTTTTTTTGAGAATTCTATGGTGCTGATGGTCAGATTCCTGAGCATTTATTGAGCCTATGTGTCTGTGGATTGAGCCATACACGTGTTACGTTAGTATCACAACCGGTCATTGCCTGATGATGTGAGGGTAAGGTCAAGATCAGAGGGACCCACAATAAACAGTACACATGTGTGTGAGTGTTGAGATTTAATTACTATGTACTACGGGATTAGGAAAAATGAAAACGGGGTTGGATATTGCGTTAACGTAAATAACAGTGGGGGGCTTTTTTTTTCTTTAAGTCGTGTGGGCCTCGTTGTCGTAGATCACAATATAATTTATAAACCAATAAATATATATCCATATTTTAGAAATTTTAAACCAATAAAAAAGTCGATAAATAATTTATAATTATCCATATCAATTCTAATGTTTTAATTTATTTTTAATAATTATTATATTTTTTATTACTAAAATATCTTTATAAATAAGAATTAAAAAATAATTATATTCTTTTAATTACTTTTATTAAAAGACCAAACAATATTTTCTTATCATTTTGAAAAAAATATTATTTTAGAGTAAAAATTAAAATCAATAGCGGCTAGAGTAGAGACGCAAAGAGTAGAAGAGCTACGAAGAATTTCTAGACATTAGGAAAAAATTGGGGGAGATTTTAATTTTATTTTATTTTTATTAAATAGATTAGTATTTGATAGGAGTAAGATCTTCTATAAGTTAGAATTGTAGAAATTAGGTAGAAATTAGAAGAGAATTAAGAGAATTAGAGCAGAATTAGAGAAGAACAAGAGGAAGAAGAAGATAATTCTATGAAGGAATTCCAAAAGAGAGAAGAATTGACTATGTCATTGATATTTTGCATGATTGAGTACATATTTTCCTTTACTATTTATAGTAAAATACCTACTTTCTAGATCATTCTAAATATTACTCTAAATGGGTTATAAGCCCATATCTATACATGTATCATTACCCAACCCTTCAAAACAACCTTGTCCTCAAGGTTGGGAAATTTTTTTTTTACTACAATTAATAAAATTGTAAATCCTAATTACCATGACTAAAATTAATAGGTAATTCTATACTACTGCCCAAAAACAAAGTGGACGACCAGAATCCCATTACTTAAAAAATTCTGAGCCCACCAATTTTTCAAAATACTTTTCTGTGAATCTTGGCCCAGTTATTAACCAAAGTGATGGACATTGGGCTTGGATCACCAATAGAAGGCCTAAATCAAAATTAGGTATCGGGATTGCCCCTTCACTTTGTTTGCTGAGACGGAAAGATGCTCCATCACAACAGCCACCAACCTCCTCTAGCTTCCACCAACCGTTTGCTATGGCGAGCTCAATCCCCGCCAGCCTTGGGTCATACCGGCCGTTCCCGAAATCGAAGAGTGAGCCACTCTCAACTGCGTCATACCACCAACTATCTGCCGGCGCGGTTCCAGAAAGAAGCTCGCCGTCCTCGACGTCGAAGGCAGCGGGAACGACTGCTCCGCTGTAGCCCATCCATGGCACGCCGCCTTTGCCAACCGCACCGGTTCCACGATGAGTTTCCTCTGCCGCCGAGAAGGATTCCTTCCTTTCCTTCTCATCGTTGCTCAGGTCGAAGCGGGTGTCGCTCTGCCCTGCCCCCTTCTGTGCCTCCTTCTTGCGCCTGGCTTCCGCTGTGCGCTAGTCCTCTTCCCGATTCCAAGGAAGGACAGCCGCCAAGAGAATCGGCGGCTTCCCGAAGAAAGGGAAAACTCGTCGGCGTGGAGGCTTCTGTCCACCGCTCGTGCGCCGATCTTTGTCGCCGTCGTGCAGGTTCTTCACCGTACCCGTCAAGGAGGCGCTGTCCTCGGCGAGTTCCACCATGGCTTCATCTGGCGTTCGCATTTCCTTCGCGGGAACGCCATCCTCGGCGTTGTTGGGGACCCAGCTGCCACCGTTGGTCACAGTCTCGGCTTCCTTCTTCCTCACGACGACTCCGTCATCGACATCAGCATCCGCTGTAAGAACAACACCTCTAATTGTCAGATCTGAATTTGTATTTTCGGTTGAATCTGGAACTTCTGGATTGAGTTCTTGACTGTGAAGTGCTGAAATTTTCAATTGCCGAAAATCCTAGATTGTTGAGATTTGAATGCTGGTTGAGTCCTCTTGAATTTGATCCAAATCTGTAATTGTTTCTTCCGCTTCATTTTCTTGATTCAAATTTAACTTTGGAATTTCTGTTGCTGGATATGCATCTATATGTGAATGTTGAATTTCTGCTATCTGATTTGGAATTGTTGATTGAACTGCAGTTGTTGAGTTTGTTGAATTAGCTGAGTAGAGATCTGCATCTATTTCCTCGTTTATTTGAATTCCCAGTGATGTTGCAATTGCATCTAAATCCTTGTTGTAATTTTCTGGATCTGGATTTTCTTCTTGAATCTCCTGCATTGTTGCAATGATCCTTGCACAGGTTTGCTGAAAATTTGCATCGATCTGCATCTGTTTTTGATCAGTAAGGAAGGATTCAACTACAGCAGAATCAGAGAGGACAAGCTGATAACTTGGAAGCAAAATCTTGAGGCTGATCTGAATTTGATCCCAAGTGGAAATGCTTGAGTTCTAGAAATCACCATGGTAATCACCATAGATTGGCATGGTGACTAATGAAAACACCAAATGATAGGAGTAAGATCTCCTATAGGCTAGAATTGTAGAAATTATGTAGAAATTAGAAGAGAATTAAGAGAATTAGAGCAGAATTAGGGAAGAACAAGAGAAAGAAAAAGATAATTCCATGAAGGAATTCCAAAAGAGAGAAAAATTGACTATGTCATTGATATTTTGCATGATTGAGTACATATTTTTCTTTACTATTTATAATAAAATACCTACTTTCTATGATATAATTGAAATAATTGTCAAAAATAAAATTAAAATATATTAGAAGTACCATGCATTAAAACTAAATTAAATGTGACACAAGTGTTAATAAAATAAAATAAAAAATAAAAAGAGGTTGTCCACAACTAATAAACAAACAATAATAATAAGGAAAATTATTCGTTACAGTTATTCAGATATTATTTTTTTTTATAATATTAATTTTATCCTTTACATCCCTATAAAATTAAAATAAAATATAAATGTGAGCCCTCTATATTTTTAATAAAATTCATATCTATATCTAGTAAGTTCTCTAATAACAATATCATGATGACTATGATAACAACCACAACAAAAATAACAATTATAGTAATAGAATTTAGTGGTAGCAATAGAATAATGATAATGATACTGATAATGAAGAATTATATATTAACAAATAAAAAATCTGATAAATAAATAGTTTGATTTGTAGAAAAAAAATTAGTTCAATTGATGTGTTTATATATCTCAAGTTTAATAGATAAGACAAAATCAATATATTTTTTTCTTAAAAAATAAAAAATTAAGTGCTAATTTATTCTATTAAGAACTTATTAGTTTTTTTAATAAGAAACTTGAATTTTCATATTTGTGTTTTTTATTAACTTAAGAATTTCTAGAACAAAATTCAAAAATAAAATAAAAACAATAAAAGAGGAAAAGAAAGAAAAAGAAATATGAAAAAATAAAAAAAAAAGGAAAAAGTATAGGTGACCAATAATTTTCTAACCAACAAATTAGCCAACAAAAAATAGAACATCTGAAACTACTGTTTAACAACATTAGCCAACATTATTTTTTTAAAAAAAATAGAACATTTGAAACTTAAAAATAGAACATTCGAAACATAAAGAAATAGAACATCCAATTTAAGTAGTTGGCTGATGTTGGCTGAACTTTTATTGGTTACCTGACATGATTGTAAAAAAAATGCACTGAGTAATGTCCATGTGCAGATGTGCTGCGGAGCAAGGTTGTCAAGCTCGCGCGTTTAAGTAAACTCATAGAGCCAACCTAGACTCGACTCACAAGTTAACTCGTACAAGTTTACCTATTATATAAAAATAAAAATATATCATAAATAATCTCAAATATAGGCTTTCAAAATTAAAATTTTTAATTTTAAGCACGTAATAAGCTAAACTAGTGATATATTTTTATGATTCAAATAATAATTATCAATTATATAATAAATACAATAACATATAACTAGACCTGTCATTTGGGCTGGCCTCATAGGGCTTTGACCCCATAAACTAGGGCCAAAAGGAAAAAAGCCCCATAGCATGTAGGGCCAAATTTTCAAACAGCCCATAGGGCCAAAAGCCCTTACTTTGCCATAGGGTCTGGGGCCAGCCCACGGGCTACCTCTTCTCTTTTTTTCTTTTTTTTTTAAAAATTTTGCTTTCTTTCCGTTCTTCCTTTTTATTCTCAATATGAAAGTTTATAAAAAAAAAAAAAAGCTCGTGAATTTTTACTGTTAAAAAAAATCCAAATATCAGTAAAAAAAAAACAAGAAAATTGAAGGAGTGATAATTACAGTGCTGCATGCGAAAATTGAAGGAAGCACCGCATGAATATATTAGATTCAAGGATATTTTAAATTTTTGTAATAGTACAATACTACTACTTTACATCCAATCTGCAAAAAAGATTAAAATACATCCTTTTAAATTAATTCTTATAATCGAACTAAAAATCAAATTAAGAAAAAAAAAACAAGATAAATATCACCACTTCACCGGTATTTATCAGTATAGAAAATGAAACAAGATGAAAGCTTTATCAGTAGCGATAGTTAGAGATGATGCTAGCATCGACCACAGACGATGCCGGCGCCGCCACGACGGTGGCTGAGAGAAGAGTTGCCGCCGGCTGAGAGAAGAGTAAACGATTAATTGGTGAATAGGTGAAGTATCAGAATTTTAGAATCCAACATCAAAAGTGTGGCGGCTGAGAGAGAAGAGATTAAGGGATTAGGGATTTTGGATTGATAGTTTGGGGGTGAATTGGGCTTTTAGGATTGGCCCTAATTTGACCCTATTTTTTGGGGCTTGTTTAGAGCTAGGGCAAGTGAGTTTTTTTTCAAAATAAGTGAGGGCTATGGGCTAAAAAAAATTAAAGAGTCTAGGGCTGGCCCTAAAGTTGTGGATTTAATTGACACCTCTACTTATAACACACAAGGTACATATTTGCTGCAAAGAGGAGTGTGTGTGAGTAAGTCAATAATTTTGTTATTCTAACTCTTAAGAGAAAGTTTTCTTTTTTTTGCAATATGACTCGCTTATAAACTCGCGAGTTTATGCGAGTTTACCTGAGTTTACATGAGTTCAGCCGAGTTTACTGGGATGCGAATTTAGTGTCGAGTTAATTAGATTTTACTACCTAAACTCATAAACTCGTAAGAGTTTAAGAATTAACACTAGAGTTTGACAACCATGCTGCAGAGGACAGATACCATACTCAACTACTCAAGTGCTCCCCCCTCACTTATTTAGCTACCTATTTTAGTCTTTTTGTGCCAACAAATTGGTTACTCTAGTAACTTTATCTCCCACTAAACAACAAAATCAAGATAGGCAATTTATTGGTGCAAGGAATATCATATTCCGTTAAAGTGGTGGAACATGGGATAATTTTTCATATAAGATTGAAAAACTTTTAAGTATATCGAAGTACCGGTATACGTATAATTTGTAACCGTTGATCTTAATTAAAAGAAAATAAAAATTATATATAAATCAAAATCAACGGTTACATTGTTATACGTGAAAACTTTTCTATAAGATTATCCAGTATGGCCGTGTCCTTTAACGGAATACCGTATGGAGTTAACACTGGCCAACCAGATTTAATATAAAAAATTCCAATGATGCAGATTAACGCAGACATAGTAGAGTGGAAAATGAGAAGTGGGAAATAAAGTGGGCCAGCAACTTGAATAAGCCTTGGAGCGCGTAATGCATTGATTGATTCCTGCGTTGTCCAGCTGAGTGGTGGAGCGCCGTGTTGTCTGATTAGCCGTCCTTATATATGAGCCAAATCTTCATGAATGGGCCTTTGCATTATTATTGACCTGTTGGGCCTATAATTCAAAAAATTTTGTTTTATTTTTACAATAATTATATACAAAGGTGGTTTTGGCAAATCAAGTATATCCAAATGATTTATTTTTATGCTAAATAGAAGACTATTTCAGTATCAAATAGAACTTTATTTAAGTGCATTTTTTATACTATTTGACACCAAAATAATATTCTCTTTTTTGGTAAACAAATAATATTCTATTTAGCATAGAAACAAATCACTGGATTATACTTAGTTGGTCAAAATCACTTGTTCAAATAGCATTACCATATATATACCCAAATGTGATTTACATAGGAACGACATTAAACAAAAAAGAATATATACCCAAATTATACATTCAATTATTTTTTATCCAAATCTTTTTTAAATTTACAAAAATACTCTAATATCAAATAACTTTGATTGACTTTATTTCTTTTTAAAATTCAATTATTATTTTTTATCCAATTCTTTTAAATTTATGAAAATACCCTAATATCAAATATTTTTCAATTAATTTTATTTTTTAAAATATTCTATTATTTTTTTATCTTAATTTTTCTTAAATTTAAGAAAATACCTTATTATCTAATATCTCTTGACTGACTTTATTTTTCTAAAAAAATATAACTATAATCAAATATATTTTTAATTGAAATTTTTCTTAAATTTATAAAAAAAAAATCCTCATATCAAATATCTTTCAATTGACTTTAATTTTTAAATTTTTTTAAAAATTAAAATATAAATATAATCAAATTTTATCTTTTATTGAAATTTTTCTTAAATATACAAAAATATCCCTAATATCAAATAAACACAAACATAATCAAATAACATTACCTTTTTATATTGAAAAATAGTAGTTTTTATATTGAAAATTTTCTTGAATTTACACAAAATACCAATAATATCAAATATTCTTAACTACAATGTAATACAATTACAAGTGAACAAATATTAAATTAAAATATATTACAAATTCAGCCTAATCCTAAAACTGCTATCTTTAGAGCAAAAGTAATAGAAAAGAAATTTACAAGTTTTACAAATGCAGCTGATGGGAAGTAGGAAAAAGTTCCAATCTGATCTTGGGTTTGAAATTTGTATGTGTAGTTTGAGTTTGGAGGAATGGTACACTTTGTTCCCAACACCCCATCTTGCCATAAGTTCTTCCTTTGCTTAATGTCATTCCTATGTTTGTGACCACACAACATGTTAAAATCCAAACAAACAAACTTCCAGAAACAGGACTGGTCTGAGAAAGTGAGATCCTTACCAAGTAATTAGAAATGGCTCGTCAAGCTTGTTGATGAGGTTGAGAACTAGATTGTCATTGGTTACCAAGTCAAGCCTTGGACCAGGAAACTGGCTATTGATGAGAATAACCTTGAAGAAAGTAAGCACAAAAAGAATGTATTTCAGAAAGATAGATCCTATATATAGATATGAAATGGAATGAAATACAGAACTAACCTGCTGGCAGAATTAAGCTACATTTTAATTTATTGTGTTTTCTATGTTTATTTATTTATCCAATTGATTTTAGTCCAAGTCTACCAAGTTTAAAGGATTTAATGCAAATAAGGGGATAAAAAATAGCAGTATTGACTAATAAGTAATAACCTTGAAGAAAGTAATTATGAAGTCAAGATTTGCACCACTTTCAGCAGAATCCCAGGTTTGTTGACACTATCAACCTATAATTTTTTGAGTGGATGAAAACAAAATCTATTAATAAATGTTAGCATTATAGTTACAATTTGCATGTATTATCCAAATTAATAAATTATGGATCCATTGATGAAGTAGAGAGAGCCCTATGCTATGCAAAACTTGTAATTACAATCAACTTCTTAAATATGGCATAAGAAAATAATTAACTTCTTAAATATTCCCCGATGAAGCAAATAAGGGGATAAAAGTATCCTATTACAATCAACTTCTTAAACATTGCCTTTCCAAAACATGGCATAATTTTCACAAAATACATATATAAAGGACACAACAAAAACTGAGAAGTGGATAGAGCTTTTGGTTTGTTAACATCACCCATTACAATCATAAGATACATACTTGTGACACCCAAACTGCTCTATTATGGAAAGAGCTTTTGGTTTGTTTACCTTTTTCACAAAAATCACAAGTAGAAAATCCTTATACCAATTGATTAGTGAGTAATTCTTTAACTAGCTATTGATGAACTTGACAGAGTTGTTTGTACTATAGCTATTTCTTACCAAGAGAAGTGGCGAAGCATTGTGAACTTTGATTTAGTAGGTCAATTAGATACATTATATTACATATATGATATAACAAAGCATTGGCCAAGCTACAGTTGCACATACATGGACACTCAATGTCAAAAAAAAAAAAAAAAAACAGAGCAAAAAGGGGGTAAAAATAAGGTATTCCTGCTTTAATAACCTATTCAACAGTTGATACACATCTAGAATATGAAATCCTGCTGTCCTTGTCTGTAGATTAAGACACAGATGAAAAATAATAATAAATAAAAAAGATAAAGAGGAACATGTATAAACCCATTTACAAAACAATGAACATGCATATAGTAACCAGAGTCTATACTCCATAAAAAAATCTAAAATAAAAAGAAGTGAAAACTCTCCTCGACAAAAGGAGCTAATAGCCTCTCAAAACACTTGATGCAATGCAAGTTACAAGGATGAAAATATCAAGAATTTAAGTATCCAGCAAGAGCCACCTACTTACAAAAGTTAAAAACCATTATAGAATCTTAATTCACAGTTCATTCTCAATTTTATTCTTAGTTCTGTTTCATAATTTCTCAACATATGTAAAGGCTATGATCATATCCTTGATCAATCAATGTAGAACTTTGAAAAAGCAGAGAAAATTCAAAATTAAGCTACACATCTATAAATGATAAATAACATAAGAAGATTGTTCCATTAAAAAGGCATAAAATAAAAAGAGCTTGAGAATTATTAAAATCATAACAGCATAAAGTGAATCATAAGATTCAAAATCAGAATACAAAATGCAGATTCAAAATGCAGATTCATAAGCCTCCGTTGTACAGACTAAGATGTCTCTTCTCCAGATTCATAAGCATAAACGTTAAATCAAAAGAAAGATGAGAAGGTGAAAGAGGAGAAGGATAATTACCAACAAAATTCCTCCGACACTGGTCCTCATTCCTTCCTTCATATAGCTGAAGTTCAAAAGGAAAAGCAAAGCGCCGCCGTCGCTGATTCTGATGCCGGTGAAGTCGCCATCAATTTGGGGAGAGATCTCTGCTAGGATTTTGATACTGTGAAATGAGAAGAAAAAATCGAAGAAGGGAAGAATGATATGGTTAAATCAGAGGGGTAGCTTAGCTCAACACTTCCTCACCCTATAATCTGAAGCCGATTCTACTCCCCTACTTTTGAGCTGTCCAATTACGACATAACAAAACGCTGGCATGGGACAATTTCGTATTTTCTCGCCCTACAACAAGTCAACAAGACAAAACATTCACTGGCTAATGATTTCGAAAGGAATACGGCATGGCTCAATTTTTGGTTACCATACCGCATAACTTTCCTTCCTATAAGTAATATAGGAGAAAAAGTTTCAAGTATACCGGTGTATCGGTATACTTATAATCTGTAGCTGATGATCTTAATTAAAAGAAAATAAAAAATATATATAAATTATAATCAACGGTTACAGATTACAGGTATACCGATACACCGATATATTTGAAAACTTTCCGAATATAGGATAGTATATGGTGTATCTAGTTGTGTTTTTAGGAGTCCTATCTATACGCTGTATTAGTCTCTGTGATCGAGTCTGTGATAGGTGCTGCTGGGTGCTTGATACTGTATTTCCTTTGCTTGATTTTGTTTATTTTTGTTTGGCGTCATTGTTGGTCCTTGATGGCAATGTCGAAGAGAGCCAACTATGATGCATAACTTTGTCTACTTTCATTTGGGTTGAGAATAAAACCAACCTTTAAAAAAAAATCGTAAATTGAAAATAAAGAATAAACTAAAGTGATGCGATGGATAAATTAAAAAATAAAAATAGTAAAATCTAACATAGTACATGATTTGAAAATACAAAGCAACAATATAAAACAAATATAAATATCATATATAATCATCGAGGGACTGTGCTCCCCTACTTGGTATCATACTATCATGGCCATCCTGAGGTGCAAGTGGTCGCCTAGGACTCTAGGTGAAGCCATGGAGCTAGCTAATGACGAGGAGGTGGAGGGAGTATGGCCGTGGGTGGCAGTAGAGCATTGGATGATGAAGAGTCACCTTGTGTATGCTGCATGAATATATACATCTGAGACACAGTTCTCTTCTACTGGTTGAACTCCACCAGCTGAGTGTTGATGAAGCTCTTCTGTAGTCAAGAAATGTCAGAGGTCTTGTTAGTATTTAGCATCCAGCTCTGCAAAAGTTGACCAGTTTTACTACCTCGCTAGCTATATGAGCTCTTGATGGTCCAACAGAGTAATCTTCTCCCTCAAGTATGTTGGACCATTGACAGTAGAGTCATCTTGCGGACCATGTAATTTCTTAAACTACAAGAAAGTATTAAAAAATCGTCGGATTTAATCCCACGAAAATTCTGTCAGACATAATGAGATGGGGTTTCGACGAGGATATTTCCGACGAGTTCAAAAAATCGACGAAAAATTCAACGAAAACTATTGGTGGGAAAATTTTTTTTGTAGCGCGAGGATTTCTGTCGGGTATGGAGACGAAAAATCTAACGGAAAGCCAAACATATATATAGCAGCGTCGTCGACGCCTCCTTCCTCATTCGAACAGGACTCTCTCTACTCTCTCTCTAAACCCTAATTTTATCTCCCATAAATGGCCACCACCGCCCAACCACCCCAAACTGCCACCCACTGACCACCAAGCCACCATAAACTGCAGCCTCACCTAGCAACCATCTTCATTCATTCTGCCTCTCCCCACAAATCCGAAACTCTAGGTGAAGAACCCCCCAACACTATCGACGTTGCCGCCGCTTCCAGCCTTACCGACAGAACCCCTACATAGGTTTGATTTGAACCCCTCTCTCTCATTTTGTCTCTCTCTCTCTGGTTCTCTCTCTGCAGGTTGCTACTGCTCTTGCTTGCTGGAGCCATCACTACTTGATTGAGCCTGCTGCAAAATTGAAAGGTAAGGGTTTAGGTGTTCTTCAAAAAAAATGGTTTAGTACTTAGCAGAATTTAGGGTTGTCATAAAAAATAATTTTAAGAAATTTTTTTGTCTAATTTAAATTGTGTTGGTTTTGTAATTTCAGTTAATTAATTTAGGTAATTGGTGCAATTAGTAAACTAATATATGAATTTTTGTGTAATTTTAGAAAATTAATTTAGGTTGTGTGGGTTTAAGGTTGGTGTTTTTTTATCTTGTGTAATTTTAGGAAATTAATTATGCTGCGTTTGTCTATAAAGACATAATAGAACATAACATTGGGACAAAGACAATAGGACATAGACATACACTAAAACTTAATGTCTTTATAGTATGCTTGACAATAATGTATATGAAAGACAAGGATCAGGGTAAAATTTAATGTAAAATATATTTTTATCTTTTTAAAAAGAAAAATGGTGGAATAATAAAAAAAAAATAGAGAAATGTTTTATTAAAAATCTCGTTCCACCTTCCTAAATTTTATATTTATCAGTGTCTTTCGTTTAATAATAAACACAAAAAAATAAAAATCGTGACAAAGATAGCGTGTCCAATATTTATATTTCTATCGTCAAACAATTTGTGTCTACTATCGATTAGCATCCACATTTTCATAGTAGAGAAGTATTAAGAAATTAAACATGTTATTAGACTCTAGATTTTGCAAAAAAAAAAATGTAAGTTTGATTCATGTATGTTAATTTAATATCAAAAACTTGAACAATCAATAGTCAAATAGTTAACTATTTTTTAATAAGTTAAATTCATTACATGTTTACATGTTCATATATCAAGCCCCACAATTACATTAAAAAAAATATTCAAGAAAAAGTAATATGCCTTAAAAAGTTTCACAAAAGTAATAAAAATAATTATAAATTTTTACATTTTTATTAATGATATAAACCAAAAAAAAATTTTCAAACAATTCATATAGACAATTCATACATATTCTTATTTAGCAGTTTATCGAAAGAGTAATAATAGATAGCTAAAATAGAGAATTATCATATTTATCTTAATATCTATCATTTCATGTGAATAATATCCGTAAAAAGTTAAAAATATAAAAATATTATGACTATTTATGACTAAAAACTTATGGCTGTCAAACTTTTTTCTTTATCGAAATTATAATTCCAACTATTAGCACATATAAAATAACTAACATATTTATACTACTTGCTTGTAGAAATTTTCATTATAAATTAGACACTCAAACAAATAACTCATCACATGCATAGTTGTATTTATAACTTTTTTTGGAGTTTTTTTCTCCCGCGCATACCTTGCTAGTTGGTATTAATAAAATAATAGTTATTGGTCTTAATAGTGTATTATTAGTTACTAGTTCAAGTAATGGGTGATTAGTCCAACTGTGTGACCTGATAATAATTAAATAATTATATAAAATTATAATAAAATATAAATCTAAATAATAGGGATGGCAATTATCCCATACTTGCGGGCATCCGGAAAAAAAATTCCCACCAAAACAAAATTACATAAAAGACTTATATATATATGAATGTAAAATTATATATCATATTAAAAATTAGAATAAATAAATTCATTTAAATATGTTGGACTTGAATTTAGTTACATTTGTATTAAAATGGTATGTTTTAATATGTTGAATTTTATTTTATTGAATTTGATTATATTATAATTATATTTATTTTAAAAAAAATATTTTAAAACTTAATATCCATAAATATTCGCAGCTATTCGTATTTCCCGTGAGAATAAATAAACGGCGACCCATAACAAGACAGAGTGGGGATAGCAGGCAATATTATAAATAGGGAGGGAGGCAGAGGAACGATTCCTGCCCCTCAGATCCCCGTTGCCATCCCTACTAAATAATAAAAGTTAAAATATATAAAAAAAAATATTACTACCAACTAATATTATACATACCCGTTGCCATCCCTACTAAATAATAAAAATTAAAATATATAAAAAAAAAATATTACTACCAACTAATATTATACATACGCATGCATACACATCTTCATCTTCTAACTCTCCCAGCTATTGTAGTCTTTAGAAAATTGGTATAAATAATATCTAAGCTTCTTAGATTGATGTGTATTGACCCGTCTAATTTAATTCAAAATTTAGTTTGAGAATATCTATTTATATACTCAAAATATTAAAATTAAACTTTAATTTTAGATTTTCTCAAAAGGATAGGATAATGACATGTGTATAGATATGACTTAAAATTCATTTAGAGTGTCTTTGAATAATCTAGAAAGTTATTAGTTTTACTATAAATAGTAGAAAAAATACACAATCAACCATGAATAATATCAATGAAATAGTTATTCTGGAATTCCTTTCTAATTTACTCTAGTTCTTCTCTAATCTTCCTTAGTTTCTCAATTCTATCTCATAGGAGTTCTTACTCCTATCATTTGGTTCTTTCATTAGTCATCATGCCAATCTACATGATTACCATGGTGATTCCAAGGCTCAAGCATTTTTACTTGGGATCAAATTCAAATCAGCCTCAAATGCTTGCTTCTAAGTTATCAGCAAATCCTCTCTGATTCTGCTAAAGTTGCATCCTTCCTGAGTCAAACACAAAAGCAGATTTGTGTGGATTTTCAGCAAAATTCAGTTCCAGAATTTCAAGAGCAAGAATTAGAAGCTGAAATTGATGAAGAAGATGCAACAACAACCCAAAATGCAACAAAATTTTCAGATCCAGATCAAGAATCAGAATGGAATTCAGAAAATCCAGATCAAGAAATTGCCAAACACATATCAAGAACTTATAACGGATCTAACATAATTCCATCAAATTCAAGAAATTACAGATCTAGATTTTCAATTTCAAATTCAAACAGAGCTTGTACCAGCATATTAGAAACCAAAATCATCAAGACAATTTTCAAAAGTTACAACTTCAGAGCAAGCCAATTCAAAATCAGAATTTCACATTCTCAATATCTCATCAACAAATCAAGAAGAGGAATTGAATTTAGAAAACTCAGAGGATCAGAAGCAAGAAGATGAAGATGAGTTAGATGTGAGAAGAATTTACCGTGAATTAGAAGATCGGAATGAGGTTGTGCTACAACGGCCACCACCAGAACCGCCGGATCTACATTCGCTTGCGGTACGGATTCACAATGGCGTCGAGGACGGCGCCGTCGCGATGGGGAATGTGTACGCAGATATAGAATCAACCAAGACAGAGGAGGAGTTGACAATCAACGGTGGATGCAGCATTTTCAACGACACTGCCGCCGAGAAGAGAAAGCGAACACTTGCGATTAGCATGACGTAGATCTGAGCTGCGGTGGCAGTGCAGTCCATGTTGCTAACGGAACCAGAAGCAGCGCCGAGGTCCACGCTTCCACAAGAAAAAAGTGGAGGTTTTGTATGGTGGATGACGGCGCAACAAAGATGAGAGGCGGCAGCTGCGCTGGTGTCGCCGACGGTAGTGCAACGTGGAGGAAAGGAGAAGGATCGTTCCATCGCCGCCTTCAACTCACGGTGAGGCCACCTCCGCTCACTGTGGCGGTTTTTCCTGGGGACCGCGACAACTCTGAGAAGAGAGAAGTAGGCACGGGTGCGGTCGGATAGGGCGACGCAGGAGCACCGCGGTACGACGATAGAGAGGCTGCGACTGGGTGCTCCCCATTCTGGCAGTCGCACCTCCATGGATGGCGACAGGAGAGCTTGCTACGGCGGCTTGGGAATCCTTAGACGACACTCCACAGAGAAGAAAAAGGCAGCTCTCTTTTCTCTTCAACATTAGGGTTGTGCGTACTATGGCTTGTGCAAGATTATGGGTGCTAACCCATCTTCAAATTTTGGGCCTTCAAGGTGTGTGTCAAGTCCAAAATAAAGACGATTTGGATCAAGTTGTTTCTGAAGTGGAGTTAAAATTTTCTTTACAAGCCCAATTAGATCAAACTCTTGGACAACAACAATTATATTCGGTCTTCATTGGTGAGCTTCATTTTAAACA
Organism: Stylosanthes scabra; assembly: GCA_036250425.1. NCBI lineage: Eukaryota > Viridiplantae > Streptophyta > Magnoliopsida > Fabales > Fabaceae > Stylosanthes > Stylosanthes scabra. The sequence goes on along the minus strand of JASCZI010090647.1, from coordinate 128,219 downwards.
ATGTGATCTCAGTGATCCATTTTATTTTTGGTAGCAGTATAGAATTACCTATTAATTTCAGTAATTGTAATTAGGATTTACAATTTTATTAATTGTGGTTAAATTTTTTTTCAACCTTGAGGACAAGATTGTTTTAAAGGATAGGGTAATGATACGTGTATATATAGGTGTGAGCTTAAAATCCATTTAGAATGTCTTTAGAATAATCTAGAAAGTTGTTAGTTTTATTATAAATAGTAGAGAAAATATATAATTAACCATGCATGATATCAATGAAATAGTTATCTCTCTCTTCCTTGTGAAATTCTTTTCTAATTTCCTATAGTTCTTCTCTAATCTTCCTCAAATCTCTTCAATTCTCTTCTAATTTCTCCTTAGTTTCTCAATTCTATCTCATAGGAGTTCTTACTCCTAACACATTTTAAGTATCACATTTTTGTGTATATCTATTGTTATTTCTTAAACTATTTTTATTTTTTAAAACAACTTACATACCTCATAAACTACTTTAATAATAATTGTAACCACAAAAGTTGTTTTAGTTAACAAAGCAAAATATTTTCTAAGCTTAAACTAATACATTTCATTACTCGAAAATCCAAAGATTTGATAAGTTTTTAAAGTTCATTTATTTCAGTAAGAAAGCACAAGCACCATTTAACCCTCCATTTTCGTGCACCTTTAGGTCATTTCATACCCAATATCCATTATATCAAGTATCAACTAATTAGCCATTATTATACGTAGGATTAATTACTTAATTGGTTTCTATAATTTTATTAAATTTTTAATTAGGTTTCTATATTTTTTTTTTCAATTAGATTATACACTATATCAGATTTTGTAATTAGGTCTCTATAAAAAAAAGCCTTAAATATAACGGAATATACTGATACATAAAATGAATATATGACTTCTTAAGGCATAAGACCTAAATGATTATACCTTCATATGAGATACGATAAAATATTTCGTTATATTGAGAGGAATAATAATGCAAAAGTGTTCATGGTGAATTTTTTAATGTAAGTGGAGGTGTTGCAGCTGTGGTTGTGGTTGCGAAATGTGTGGTTCAATTCTTCTTAGAAAAGTCGCGGACAAACATTGAGGAGTTGTGTATTATTTCTTCAGAAAGAGAAGTGATCAATCATTAAATTGGACAAATTGGAACCTGATGTTTTTGAGAAATAAACTATTAAAGTGAGATGGAAGTGATTGAGTCACTTGTATTTAAAGTGAATTATTGGTCTCGAATTGGGGTTGGAATGGAAGGTGATCGTTTAGGCTTTGTTTGTTTGAGGTGAAGTGGAGGAGAAATTGATGGAAGGAAGTGAAGTAGGAGAGAAGTGGGTTAATTTCTCTTGTTTGATTTGAAAGGAAATAAAGGAGAAATGTAGGAGAGAAATGAAAAAGTTGGTGGGATCCACCAAAAAAAATTCCTCTCCCATTGTGAGGAGAAGTGGAAGAGAAATTGATTTCTCTTCAACCAAACAACTAAAAAAAAATTAAACTTCCACTCCATTTCTTTTCTCTTCCTCACGACCTCACTTTCTTTCAACTTACTTCCCCTCTATTTACTTCATTCCTACCAAATATACCATTAAAGTTGGGATCGGTATTGAATAGAATTAGTATGGAACTTCGATGAGGGGCCATTTGGAAGCGTTTAAGAGGATGGGGGTATTATCTAATTCTATTGGTGCTGCATCACATATACACATAGTTTGGATTTATTTTCTTAATATAACCCATGTCCTGCTGAGTTGCATGGTCACATGCAATATTATCTTGCTTGGAGATTGTTTGTTCTCTTTAATTGGATTTTTAGATTTTTATATTATCTTTTACATGTTTGGCTTGTTTTGATATACCGTCACTTTTTGTAATTTTTGGGTTTGTGTTCTCTCTGTGAGAACTATGTCGAAGGGAACAATGCATAAAGTTAGAACTCTCCTCGGTGCTAAGTTGAGCTTGTTAAAATTATTGAAGAAAAAGCTAACGCTTTCGTCACGGTAAGAATTTAATTAAATAATTTGATATAGTATATGGAACTAATTCAAAAAAATATACAAACTAAAAATTCAGTAATATTATAGAAATGAATAGAATAATTTAATCTTAAATATATTATTCAATCAGCGAATTAATATAATGCCTTTTACTAAATTTAAAAATTTATCATTGTGATGGCTGGAGATAATAATAATACATTGTTCTTGATCATAGAATTATTAAGACAAATATCAATATTTTTCGACTTCCCACCCTTTTTCCAATAGTTCAAATACTACTTCTTTCGTTCTTAATATATGAAAGGAGGACAAAAAAAGCATAAAATATGAGTAGTTAGTTGGCAAAGGATTTGGTAGCCCTATTTGAATAGAGACTATCGATAACGTTCCATTAAATAATTACAAATATTACCCTTCTCTCAAATTATTGAAAACTAAAAAGTTTTCTCTTATTTCTTTTATTCTCATTTGTAACCCAAACTTATTGACCAAAGGGAGTAGAAAACGTTAATCAAGTTATCTGCTATCTCCAACCTCTCATTTCTAAATTCATTCCTTCCAACTAAAAATAGATAAATGAAAAAACAAATGTCCTGTTGTCTTATTAAATTTTTTTAATTTTCATTTTTATACATGTGCCTCACCTGACCTCTTTCTCCACCTCCCCCATCACCCTTCTCCAACCTCGGCAAAACAACACACTGTGATCACTTCTATTATTTTATTATAAACACTGTATATACAACATTTTATAATTAAGACTGTAAGTTGTCTTAATCAAAACTATGTTGGGTCAAATAATTCAGCATGATTGTGATCTTTTTATGTCTCTTCTATTAGGTATTTTCTTGTCACAATGAAGAAGTCAAGAATCATTTTTACTTGTGAATTTCGAGTTGCATGTTGAATTAAATTTTCCAGTGCTTTTCATGTTGTAAATGTTATAAAACTGAAGTTATAAAAGAGAGAACAAGAGAAAAACAAGAGAGAGCTAGAGAGAGCAAGAGAATGAAATTCTTATTGATTTCTGGATATGAAAAACTTATGAAATCATAGCCATATTTATAGGCGAAGATTTATTGTGCAAATAGTAAATTTACTATGCAACATAGTAACTTGATGAGGAATGGATGACCATGATTCATTTGGTTACTGTGTACATAGTAACGCAAAGTAACCGGCGGCTGAATGTTGGCCGCCATCAATAATTCATAACACTCCCCCTTGGACATCCATTAAGGATGTGCCTCATTAAAAACCTCGTCAAGAAAAATCCAGTGGGATAAAAACCTTGACTGAGAGAAAAAGAGTACAATATCCTATATGATAAGTACTGCCTCGTTAAAAATCTTGTCCGGAAAAACCCTGTGGCATAAAAATCAGATCAAGGGAAAAAAGAGCACAGCCTCTCCCTATTGGTAACATCATTTAAGATATCGTAATCGTTGCTTTCCGATCCGATTTTGTATACCAACTTTTCAAATGTTGATTTAGGGAGTGTTTTTGTAAACAAGTCCGCCAGATTATCACTTGAGCGGATCTGTTGAACATCAATTGACCCTTGATTTTGAAGGTCATGAGTGAAGAAGAACTTGGAAGAAATATACTTCATTCTATCACCCTTGATGTATCCATTCTTGAGCTGAGCGATGCATACCGTGTTATCTTCATACAGAGTTGTTTGAGCTATCTTCACATCAGACAACCCGCATGATGATTGAATATAGCCAATCAAATTTCTCAGCCAAAAGCACTCACGACTTGCTTCATGCATTGCTAATATTTCGGCATGATTAAGTCGTGGCTATAGTTTGCTTCGTAGATCTCCAAGATATAGTCGTGTCACCAAATGTGAACAAGTATCCTATTTGAGATCTACCTTTAAGGGGATCAGATAAATATCATGCACCTGCATAACCCACCAATTGTGGTTTGGATTCATATTCATAAAACAACCTCATATCAACCGTTCCATGAAGATACCTAAAGATTTGTTTAATTTCAATCCAATTTCATCTGGTGGGAGAGGAACTATATCTTGCTAATAAATTTATAGCGAATGATATGTCAGGTCGCGTATTATTAGCAAGATACATTAATGCTCTAATAGCACTGAAATATGGTACTTCAGGACCAATGAAGTTTTCATTATCTTCTTTAGGTCGGAACGGGTCCTTTTTTCACATCTAATGATGTTACGATCATTGGGGTACTTATTGGATGTGACTCATTAATGTAAAATCTCTTGAAAATTTTCTCAGTGTAAGTCTTTTCATGGATAAATATCCCATCTTTCACGTGCTTGATCTGCAGGCCGAAACAGAACTTAGTTTTTCCAAGATCTTTCATTTCAAATTCTTCTTTCAAAATATCTCTTCCGGAGATCCAATGATATTTAAATCATCAACATATACTTCAATTATAATGAATCTAGATGCAGATTTCTTTATAAAATCACATGGGAAAATATCATCATTCTTGAACCCCTTTTTCATCAAATACTCTGTAAGACGGTTATACCACATCCGTCCTGATTGCTTTAGAGCATATAAAGATCTTTGCAATTTAACAGAGTATAACCCTTGATTATTCGCTTTGGATGTCTCAGATATCTTTAATCCTTCAAGGATTTTCATGTAGATATCATTATCCAATGACCCATATATATAAGTTGTGACTACATCTATTAGATGCATCTTTAGCTCATGATATGCAGATAAGCCAATCAAATATCTCAAGGTAATTGCATCTACTACAGGAGAATATGTCTCCTCATAGTCTATGTCTGACCTTACTGAGAAACCTTGTGCTACTAGTCTAGCTTTGTAGCGTGTAATTTCATTATTTTTATTTCATTTTCTCACGAATATCCATTTGTATCCAATGGGTTTCACATCTTCAGGTGTTTGGACTACAAGTCCAAAAACTTCACGTTTTGTAAGTGAGTCTAGCTCATTTTTCATCGCTTCTTTCCATTTTGGCCAATCATCTCTCCGTCGACATTCTTCGACGGTTTTAGGTTCAGGATCCTCATTCAAAGAATTCAGTGCTACATTATATGCAAATATATAATCGACAGTTATTTCTTTTCGGTTCAACCTTTCACCCGTTATAACATAGTTTATTGAAATTTCATCATTTTGGCAATCTTCAAGTATCATAACATCTTTCAATGTTTCAACTATATGTCATGACATTGGACTGCCTCAGGAGTCCCAACCATGTCTTTATTCTCTTCAGCAAGAAGAGTATTTGCATCTTTGTCATCATTTGACTTTCTTCTTTTACAAGGATTTCTATCATTGGAACCAACTGGCCTACTACACTTCTGGCGTGTACTTGTTTCAGTGGTCATTTGTTCTGTTGGAACATCAATTCGAATTGAGGCATTTTCTGCTGGTACATAGGATTTAGTAATCCTTTTTGTATCAGAAAATGCATCAGGCAATTCATTTGCTATTATTTGCAAATGTAAAATCTTTTGAACTTCAAGTTCACATTGCCCTGATCGGGGATCTAAATGCGTTAAAGAGGATGCCTTCCAATCAAGTTCTTTATATTGTTGTTTCTTCTCTCTCCTTAATGCTGGGAACATTTTTTTTATCAAAATGAAAATTTGCAAATCAAGCTTTAAATACATCACCCATTTGCACCTCAAGATATTTTACTATCGAGGGAGAATCAAATCCAACATATATCCCCAATTTTCTTTGGGGTCCCACTTTAGTGCGATAAGGTGGAGTAATTGGAACATATATCGCACACCCAAATATTCTCAAATCGAAACATTTGGCTGCTGGCCAAAAGCTAATTTCATGAGAGAAAATTGATGATAACTTGTTGGCCTCAAACGAATAAGTGCTGCAACATTTAAAATTGCATGCCCCCAAGCAGATATTAGGATATTTGTTCCCATTAGCATGGGTCTAGCAACCAATTGGAGGCGTTTAATAAGCGATTTTGCTAGCCCATTTTGTGTAAGAACATAAGCTACTGGATGTTCGATATTTATACCATTGGCCATGCAATAAGCATCAAAAGCTTGAAAAGTGAATTCACCAGCATTATCAAGATGAATTTCTTTGATTATTGAATTTTCAGGAAATGTGCTTTTAATTTAATAATATGAGCAAGTAATCTCGCAAACTCCAGGTTACGAGATGATAATAAGTAGACATGAGACCATCTAGAAGATGCGTCTATAAGGACCATAAAATATTTGAAAGATCCACATGGTGGATGAATTGGTCCGCATATATCTCCTTGAATCATTTCTAGGAATTTAGGAGACTCAAATCCAATCTTAACTTGTGATGGCCTTACAATTAACTTTCCTTGAGAACAGGCAGCTTAATAAAATTCACTTGTTTGAAGAATCTTCTGGTTCTTTAGTGAATGCCCATGGGAATTTTCAATAATTCGCCGTATCATAGTTGTCCCAGGGTGACCCAATCGTTCATGCCAAATCATGATCTCTTTTGGATTAGTAAACTTCTGGTTTACAACAACATGTGATTCAACTGGCTAATTTTGGTATAATATATCCCAGAAGAAAGTGAAGGCAAGTTCTCCAATATTATTTTCTTATTTGAATCACGACTAGTAATATAGAGGTACTCATTGTTATTCTCATTTATTGTCTCAATATGATGTTCATTTCGGCGAATATCTTTAAAACTCAACAAGTTCCTTGGAGACTTGGTAGATAATAGTGCATTATTTATCATGAATTTTGTTCCTCCAGGAAACAAGATCATAGCTCTTCCGGAGCCTTCAATCACATTGGCTGAACCAATGATTGTATTAACACATTCTTCTTTTGATATAAAATCAGTAAAATAAATTTTACTTTTAAGAATGATATGTGAAATTGCACTATCCGCAAGGCAAACATCATCATTATATGTCCTTGCCATTTTTCTTCAAAGTAGATAAAATCATAATCACAAAATAGAATAATGAAATACGATTTATAACAAATTCAATTTCTATGTTAAAATATTATAGACAAGAAGACGGAGGACAATAAGATATGTCTCTTAACTCGAGTAATTTACCAGTTTTAATGCTATTTGTACTTTTAGCCCAAAACTTTTATTTAATTATATTTCAACATCTAGACTTTTCAAAGTTTTCATCTTTCTCTAGAATGTAAGCATAATATTACACTCGAATATCATTGGTATCATATAAATATTTTACTGTATTCAAATACATCACATATTTATTTTCAATACATCATACAAAATTTTAAATACAAGAAAACAACATTTAAATCTTACATTACTTGATGACATTAAAACTTAAGTATAAAAATAAAAAATACATATATTAAACCCTTCCATCATTAATTAAATGGCCAATATTTTCTTCATCATCCTCGAAGAAATCAGAGACATCATAGTGGGTGACGTAATTTTCAGCATCACTCTTTGAAACAAAATTTGTTTCTTTTTTTTTATCATCTTTCTTTAATGATGCTTCGTAAATATTAACCAAGTGCCTTGGGGTACGACAGGTACGTGACCAATGGCCAACACCACCACAACGAAAGCATTTGTTCTCTGTTTTCTTATTATGTTCATTATTTCTTTTCCACTTCAGGTGAGATATTTTCTTATGAAAATTATTCCTTCTCCTTCCATAAAATTTTCTTTTATTAAAATCTTGCCTTTTACTACTTGTGGGGTCATGATTTGCCACATTCACTTCAGTGAGTGGAGCAGCGCCTGCTGGGCGAGCTTCATGATTTTTCATGAGCAGTTCATTATTCTGCTCAGCAACAAGAAGGCATGAAATTAATTCAGAATATTTATAAAAAAACTCCTTTCTCGATACTGCTGCTGCAGGAGCACGTTCGAGGCATGTAAGGTAGTAAAGGTCTTTTCCAACATATCATTGCCAGTGACAATTTCCCCACATAATTTCAGTTGTGAGGTAATTCTGAACATAGCTGAATTATAATCACTGATAGATTTAAATTCTTGTAGTGACAAATGCGTCCACTCATAACGGGCTCGAGGAAGTATCATTTTCTTTTGGTGATTATATCTATCTTGAAGGTTTTGCCACAGATCTTCGGGACCTTTCAAAGTCATATATTCATTTTTCAGTCCTTCGTCAAGATGACAACGAAGGAAGATCATGGCTTTAACACAATCCTTCAGGGATGAATCATTATTGTTCTCAATGGTGTCTCCAAGACCCATTGAATTGAGATTGATTTTAGCATGATAAGAAATTATTACCAGATATGTTTAGTGGTTCAAATTCTAAACGGGAAAGATTTGACATAGTGAAAGTTTAGTACCTTTTTTCTTTAAACCAACTTGATCAAAGCTTCGTGTTTCAAAGCGAATCGATTAGAGCTTCGTGATGATAATGTGTTATAAAACTGAAGCTATAAAAGAGAGAACAAGAGAAAAACAAAAGAGAGAGCTAGAGAGAGCAAAAGATTGAAATTCTTATTGATTTCTGGATATGAAAAAGCTTATGAAATTATAGCCTTATTTATAGGCGAAGATTTACTATGTAAATAGTAAATTTATCATACAACATAATAACTTGATAAGGAATGAACGGCCATGATTCATTTGGTTATTGTGTGCATAGTAACGCATAGAACCTACGACTGAATGTTGGCCGCCATCAATAATTCATAACAGTAAATATAATATACGAACGGAAAAGTTCATGAGTTTAGGGCTTGGAATTACTTAAAGAATAATATCATCATTTAGATATAAAATACATTGAAGTAGTTCCTTTCTTTAAGCATAGCTAGATCCAAGTTCAAAAAAAAGCATAGCTAGATAATATTTGACCAAAACAGGAAGAGAGAGGGGAAGGCGAATGGAGGGGCACTCGTCGATGTGGAGGTTGCGAGGTTGGCGAGGTAAGGGGAAAGGTGGTGAGGGAAGAGGTAAAGGGAGGCGAAAGTGCCAATTCAAAGGGTGTAGCGGGGCGGAAGAGAATAATTAACCAAGGAGCCACTAAAGTTGCATACTTGCATAGAGGAAATGAAATTTGGGTCCATTATTTTTTTTAAGTGAATAAAGGAAGAAGGAAGCATGTGTGGTATGAAATGGAATTATAGAAAAACTTAAGAAACTTTATAAAATATGATAAACTGGACACGAGATTAAATTTGTAAATATTTTTAACAAGGTTACTGGTAGCCCTTTTATGGAGAGGGCTACCAAATCCTAAGCCGAATTAGTAATAGATTGTTCTTCAACACAATATCAAAGACCTTTTTGGACATGACGAAAGACTTCTTCAGCCTCATCCATTTTGCTGGCTTTGTAAAAAGTTTTTTTTTTTTTGTCAAGTGGGTTGGACAAGCCCCAACCCTAACTATCCCACACACACACTCACACACATATTATATTAGGTTCTTCCACAGTTGAGATTTGAACCTGGGTGTACATTTTAAGAGGCAGTAGTATTTGCCACTGAGCCAAAGAGTGTCTAAGGGGCTGGTCTAACCCATTTAGGTATTCCAATTTTTTGTTTTTGGTATCATAGGTTTGTCCCTTTTTTTTTACAACATAAGTTTATCCATTTAAACTTGCCGGATTTTGGATCGATTTATACATTAAATATTAACAAATTCTTATTTTGGAGGCTTGACCCATTCAAG
>JASCZI010090647.1:84232-109102 GCA_036250425.1 Stylosanthes scabra | reverse complement strand
TCGTGACACACTCAAACCCCAATAAATATATATATATATATATATATATATATATATATATATATATATATAAAGCTTCTATGGCGGTAATCTTCACGAAGATAAATGGTGCCTAGTAGTTATCCAGTAAATACAAAAGTGATATATGGCTAACCAATTGAAAAATCTAAAAAGACGTAACGGTGATTTTCTTTGGGATGATCTTGGACAATAAAATTATATGTGATTTTTTATGTAAGAGAATATATGAGCATGACTTCATTGTTGGACCAATTGAATTTAAATTATTTTTATATAATGCAAAGATTCCTTATTGTTGGGTATATATTTTTCTGGATGAAGGGGAAAAAGGCCTAGTATAATAATTGGGATACGTTTTTAGTTTGTGTAAAAAAAAATTATCCATAATTGAATTCAGAAAGAAAATAAAAAAAATCATGCTATGACTGACATTTTATTTTTATTTTATTTAAAAAAAATGCAAAACTTGCAATTGTATGATAAATATAAATGCTTTCGCTTTTACTTTTTTATTTTATTAATTTATGATAAATATTTGTTGAATAATGTATGTGTTAAAATTTCCACTTTTACTTTTTTTATTTTATTAATTTATGATAAATATTCGTTGAATAATACAAGTGTTAAAAGTTTGGATGAGCTAGTTAAATTAAGACATCAAACTTATAATTTATCAATTGTATTTAGAGTTTATTTGGATGTTATTATTTGATTAAAAAAGATTTTTTTTTTTTAACAAGAAAAGATTTTATAAATTTTTTAGCATGTTTAGATAATTTGTAAAAGTAAAAATAAAAATATTAGTAAAATTTAGAAAAGAGGACATTTCTTTGGTGCTGAAGGTGGATTCCCTCAGCAGATGCTGAGAGAACGTGTCACCCATCTATCGTGCACGCGTGTTGGTTGCATTGGAGTAAGGGATGAGAATTGTGTACGATTGTTCAGGAGAGTTCAGTGGGTGGCCCCAAATGTGACAGAGTTTGTCATGGTGTTTAGTCATAGTTAGCATTTAATTGCTGTTTATGTAATTATTGGTATAAATTATTTTTTGTTTGTTGGGGTTGGAAAAAAATATATTACCAAATGTAATTGGGTTTTTTTGTTGATGACCACAAGCATCATCTCAGTGGAAATATACACACATGCCACTCAGCACAAAAAAAAATAATTAGAACAAAACACACATACACTAGGGTGGTTATAGACTTATAGTAAATTCAGATTGGAAATCAATAGAAAAAAAAAAAGTCAGATTGGAAATTTGGAATTGTTTGTTAACCCGGTTTGAAGATGAACAGAAAAAAGGGAAAAAATATAGGATGCCTAAGAAACACATGGGATTAATGAGAATAGAGAAATTTAAAACATAATCCCTAGTAAACCAAAAAAAAAAAATCCATAGTATTATTTCGTTAATTATTTCACCAATTTGGGATAGGGTAAATTCCCTAATGCAGAAAAAAAAAAAAGTGGAGTTGTGACATTATTGGAACAAACGGTTAAATAAATTTTGCCTAATCGTGATTTTAGTTGATTTGGGTTCAGGTTTGTAGTGTTTTATGCTGAAAATTAAGAAGTTATGTGGTTGAAGGGGTTTGATTGAGTGTTTATAATTGGGAGTTGTTTTGTACTTTAGTGTTTAACGTGTTAGTTAATGTTTAGGTTTAAATTTAAGGTGTTTGGAGTGTTTTAATACTTTTTTTTTTGGACGCTAGTGTTTTAATAATTTTAATCACACTATTTAGGGATTTGGGTTGATACGATTAGGGTGAAAGCTTTTTTTTTAATATATATTGCAAAGCTTCTCTTTTTTATTACTTATTCCATCTCAATAACTATTTTCTCTTTAATGTTTTCGGTTTGGGTTTGTGAATTCCCTTTCTTTATTTTTTTCTTCTCTACACTATTCCTGAAATAGGGGATTGCAGCAGGCCCCTCAATAACAACCCAAGACCCATAAATTCATTCAACTAATTTGATTAAGCAAATTTAATCCATCGTTATGATCTTTGCCCAAGTAACCACCAAGTCAAAAACTGAAATCTGTGGGGCCATCTGCTGCATAAACTGGATCGTTCTGACATGGGACCATCCATCACTTCAATGGAGGCTACACGTGTATACATTGGATGACCAACACGGTGCTTCAGTATCTGCTGAGGGAATCTTGCTTCAGCATCATAAAATTGTCCTAAAAAAACTTTTTTTTTTTTTTAGAAAATATTTTTTACATATTTTTTTAAAAGATTTTTTTAAAAAAAAATATATTTTAATATAATAAATAAATAAATAATTTTATATTATTATACCTAAATACAATTGACAAATAAAAAGATACTATTACATAAGATTCTCAAATACAAAATTATTTTTATTTTTGCAAAAGATCTTTTAAAAAAAATATTACTCTAAAAAATATTTTTTTTTAAGAAGCCCGTCCAAACAAGTTCTATCTTTTCCATTTAAAAGTCCTTAACAAAATTTTTTTAAAAAAAGACAAGAAATAAAACATAAGAAATAAAATTTTAGAAAAATACCTTTTTAATAAATGTTAAACACAAGGAATACCCTTTTAGAGCTGGAGTTATTTAATTATTTAAAATATTATAATTTTGAATTTAAAAGGAAAAAACTATCCTCCTAAAATTTTTAAATATTAATTTAAATAATAATAAAAAATTAAAATATCTTTCTAATAAAATAATGCCATTCACAATTGTTGTATTTAGTGTATATCTAAGCATAACTCATTTAAAATTAATATTGTCTAACTTAGAAAGAATACTTATTATACGATTAAGTATATTTCGTTGAAATTTGACTTTCAATTATATATAAATATATTATTTAGCACTATATTTAAATGTTACAATACTCTTATGTTAATACATAATAATTATCTTGTTTATATCGTCAAATAAATAAAACAATATATGTTTCTGAATCAATTTAATACAGGTAAAATTAATATAATTTGTTTTATAACTGTTAATGGAATTCGAGTTTTATTATGTTATTATTTTTATTTTAAATTTCTTACCTTTTTCAGTTAATATAATGTGATGTGAAAGCAATAAACTTATATTCCATTTAAATTTTAAGTTTCATGTCTCTTAATTTAACTAGTTCATCCAAATTTTTAACACATGTACTATTCAAAAAATATTTATCATGAATTAATAAAATAAAATAAAAATTAAAAAAAATTTATATTTATTATACAATTGCAAATTTTGCATTTCTTTTTTAAATAAGTAAATAAAATGATAACCATAGCATAAATCTTCTTATTTTCTTTCTAGACTCAATCATGGACAATTTTTTTACACGAACTAAAAACATATCTAGTTTATATACTAGGACTTATTCCTCCTACACCCAGAAAAATATATACCCAACAAAAAGGAATTTTTGTATTATATAAAAGTGATTCTAATATAATTGGCTCAAATTTTTACGTTGAAAACCACATATACCCTTGCTGTCCAACACCGTTTCAATGAAAACCACAGTTACGCCTCTTTTGTTTTTTAATTGAGTTAGCCACATATCACTCCTGTATTTGCTGGTCAACTACTAGGTACCATTGGCCTCGACAAACATTACCACCGTAGAAACTCCCTATATATACAAAACCTTAGAGCAAATTAAACTAACAAAAACTACCTAAGAAAAAAAACTAACAAAAAAGAACTGTCGAACCTAAAAACAACAAACAATAATACACACATTCAGAAACCACAAATCACAAATCAAAATCCTCGGCTTTTGACATGGTGGATAGTCTGGAAGGCTTGATTTCACGAAAGGCTTTGCAACAAGGACGTGACCGAGGCGGCTTGCGCTTTATAATAAAATTTTGCTCCACCGTAGACTTATCAGCTCCGTTCTTCAACATAGAGTTCTTGATTGCAGTCTTGAGAAGCAGCATGTTGTTGCTAGTGTATTTTGGTGGCGGCCTTCTCTCTACTGGTAACCTTGGCGGTATTATTAATTTAGCCTTATTATTATTATTATGAAGGTTGCACTTGTAAGCTAAAGGGTGATTTGAAGGTGAACAGAAACACTTTATTATTTTCAGCACTTGAGGATTTGATAATTGATTCATCAGTATCCCTTGTTGTTGTTGTGGTGGTTCTAAGACTACTAGAAATTGGTTGCCTCGTATAGGTTCTAGTAGTGTATAAGGAACGACTCGAACTACCTTCGGGTTCATTCTTCTTCTCCTTCTTTCTTTCCTTCCTTCCCCTCAAGGCAATGAACTTAAAATTTATGAGAATGTACGTACTATGTAGGTGTAAAGAGAGGTATGATTTTGACGAGAAGAATTTTCTATGATGTAGATGTAGATATATTATCTTGGTATTCGGTTTCTATATGATATATTTTTAAAAAGATAATAAAGTCGTTTAATGAGATTTAAGATAAGATAAATCATTATCTAATTATATTTGAAATAAATGAGATAAAGAAAAAAATTAGCAAAGATGTTATATAAATCTTTAATTCAAATAGCATTAGGCTGTTTGCATTTAGAGAAAGTCTTGGGAGCCAAGAGTACATAGAGAGCCAATATCAAATTTTTTTTATTTTCTCTTTTTTCTTTTACCATTTATTATTTTTCTAATTACACTTATAAACTCCCTATGTTTCCTAATGTTGGCTCGCTCACATTACTCTTAAATTTAATATCCTGATTAAAACTACTCTCAATCTAACAATAAAAGCTTATATGATTTTACATGAGGTTAGTCGTTTTTTTTTTTATTTGGTCAACGACAACTAGAAATTTTGATTTGATTGGATGGATTAAATTTCATTATAAAAATATAATTTCTTAAATTATAAAATTCTTTTGTTTTAATTATATTAGTATGTTTCCAATTTATTACATTTTTTTTATAATTCAACGGGGCCATTATTTAATTAATGGTGCTACGAGACTATCATCATATAACCATTAGCAGCCAATAATCCAATATTAAGCTCAATTAGAAGCGCAGCCCATGACTCCCCAATTCAACGAAACCCAACCCACTACTCCCTAGGTTTGGATGCTCACCTCATTGATTACTATGATAACTTAATAAAAAAACATCTTAAAAAAGCGATGATAATAGAAAAAGCATGGATGGAAGGCCAAAGAACCCAAATGATCAAAATTAAAAATGTTATTATTCAAAATTGAAAAAAAAAATTATCATTCAAAAAAATAAAAAATTATCATCCAAACAAATAAAAATAATCCTCCAAACAAAATATGAATAATCACCCACAGAATATAAAAGTGATTCATTCATTCATCTATGCGCAAAGAAGAGGAAAAAGAAAGTTTAAAAGTTAAATCAACTTAATCTATAAACCAAACCCCAGTCACCTCTAGCATGTAAATGAGTTTTGATTCATGAGCTAACCAAGTTCAATTTTCAGCATTAATCATTTGAATTGTGACCAATAATAACCTACATTATGTTTTTTATTAGACACCTTAACTTGCAAGTAACATTACTTTTGATTATCAAACTAAACACAACCATGTTTGCCTATCAATAATAATAAAAAATAAAGAGAACAATTCGTAAAATTAAAATAAAATTTCCCCAAGAAACAATTTATACTAAATTATTCAATAAGAATCAAACCTGTACCTTATAAAAAAAAATAAAAGAGAGAGAGAATTGAAATTGGTTCTTAATGCACTAGCATTAACCAAATACAATTATAAAAGCATTTTCATGCTTTCTTCTGTTTCTTCTTCTGTGTCGCCACTTCCGGCGGTGGGAAGATAGCGCGGAAAAACCACGCAGCAAATATTGC
Organism: Stylosanthes scabra; assembly: GCA_036250425.1. Taxonomy (NCBI): domain Eukaryota; kingdom Viridiplantae; phylum Streptophyta; class Magnoliopsida; order Fabales; family Fabaceae; genus Stylosanthes; species Stylosanthes scabra. The sequence continues at coordinate 103,264 of JASCZI010090647.1, read as the reverse complement.
TCCGGCGAAGGGGCAGATCCAATAAACATAGAATTGGTCCCATGTGTTGTGCCAGTTGTTTAGGTATGCCCAACCAAACGCCTGCAAAGACATTATTAGGGTAGATCAGTTTCAACTTTCAAGTTCTTAAGTAGAGTTTGGAAGAGAGACTGAGACTGAAAAACTGAGACTGCATTAAGTTTGTTATTGTGTTTGGTTTAAAATTTACTATGAGACAGAGACTGAGAGATAGAGATTAAATTAAGTTGATTGATGAATAACAAATGTTAGTAATGAAAACTTTAAGGTTAAGGAAAAGTATAGATAACAAATATTTTTTTAACCAACAAATCAGCCAACAAAAATAGAATATACGTAACTATTGTTTATAGAACATCCACAATAAAGGAAATAGAACATCTAAAACCTAAAACAACTAATAATCTATAGAACATCCGAAACTTATAAACAGAGCATCCGAAACCTAAAGAAATAGAACATCCAATTTAAATTATTGGCTGATATTGGCTGATTTTTTATTGGTTACCTAGCATTGTTGTAATGTTAAATGAGGGTATTTAAATAAAAAAAAGTTTTAAAAGTTTCAGTCATAGTTCCCAGTCTTTACTAAAAACAAACGCTACCTTATTGGTCCAGACAGAAAAAGAGAATCAAAAAAATTCTGCCAAGTAATTTGCACAAAAAATTCTGCCATCCCTTTACCTCATAAGCAAACACCCTAAATAGTAGGATCAAGGGTGATGTTGCACATACCAAACCTAATTATTATGCTAAAAAATGTTAAGGGGCAAATATTTTTTCTTTGCATTTGTGTTTTTGCATTTTACAACCAAACATATATTGCTATTGTGCAAGAAATAAAGTGAAATATAAAAGTAAAACAACAGCAGCAAAGCCTTATCCAACTAGGTAAAGTCAGCTACATGAATCAAACGACGTCATATATGAAAGCAGTAAACTCTATAATGCTTGAATCCTAAAAAGATGTGAAGAATTTAGTTTCTTCAACAATAAAATGCAAAAGATGTTTATCCTTGCCTTGAGTTTTCCAATCCTCGTTTATACTTCATATCTTAAAATTCATATACCCTTAATTAAATGGCAGAGTAAGGTCACATATATCTACCCTCCCTAGTGAGAGCCTCATGCACGAGGCCACCCTTTAAACAAACAAACAATATCATCAAAGAATGATTGCACCAAACAGGCATTAACTATGATTTGAAGACATTACGAAGGAAAAGCTTCATATCAGATATGTGACGGTTTCATTGATATCAGTTATGCATGCTCAAAACTAAACCCATTCCATATTTGCATATGACAAAAGCAATGCTAAGTAAACAAAGACCACTTTGGAAAAGAAAAATAGAGAGTTTGACATTGACAAATGGTAGGGCACAAGCGAATGTCTTCTACCTTACAAGTGGATAACACACCAAAGCCGAACAATAAATCATTACAAGACAAGTTCTAACTAAGATATAAGATATAACATAGAATTTTGTCTTGATCCAGGGATGGTGAGAAATAAATAATCATGTTGCTCGGAGAGCACAAAAGAAGTCCATATGTAATTGATTTTACGAGCTCAATGGCATTTTAGTTTTTATTCATGAAAATTGATCATCGGCATTCAGGTTTCATTTTAGTTTTGTCAGTTACATTTCAAACTTTTTAACGACACATGTAATGATGAGGACACAACCAAGGACAACACTTTTGGACTTGAACGAGGGCGAAACGTACAAGGATTAGGTGGGCCTGTGAGTCTGTGACTAGAGTAAGAGCAAGGAAGGCTAAGGAGGCTCTATAACAAAATGTTGTAACAGTACTCAAAGAAAGCTCAAAGCAAGAGGAACTGAAGCCCAAGGTTGTTATGTGCATCATGACTTGCGAAGATGCATGAGTGATGAGTCTAAGACCTTTCTAATAATCCAAGAAGTGATTTTCTGATGGGATTAATGGGCTGCACGAATTTATATATATTTAGCCCAAGTTTTATGAGTTATTTTAGTTTTTATGTTAAATTTAAAATGTAATAATCTTGTGGGTGATCAGATTTATTAAGCCCAAAGACAATTTTAATTTTCTTTTGAAAATACCAAGAGTTAGACTCATGTCTCTTGATAAGGTTTCCCTTTTAATCCCTTGAAGAACCTTTATAGGAATCAGCTTGCTAGAACACCAAGGTGATGAATTGACTCAGATCAACTGAAATTGGTCTTATTGAACGACAGTAGACAAAAAGAAATGGTTTTGTTAAGGTATGGATTAAGATAAAGGTAGGTGCCACTCCTAAACAAGATAAGCCCAAGACGCCACAAAGGAAGATGAACTGCCTTTGATAAGTCTGAATGTTCAAAAGAAAAAAAGAGAATCACTCTCCAAATTATGTATTGAATCAATGTTATCTTATTTCATAGATTTGCTTATACATATATAGTGAATAACTCTTGAGTAGTCATTATTTCATATCTTATCATGTAAGGTTGTTGACTATTTCACACGAAAGACAAGATGAATGGGAAGGTATGAACACATGTTCCGATTTCCGAAAGGAATTGATCCAATATAGAGTAGCACAATAAGGAAGGAACAATGAGGAGTCAATTCCATTAGCATGTAATGTGACAGATAAATACAATAACTGAAGAAAATCAGGGGAAGGAATTAAGGGAACATTCACAAGCAAGAGGTATGAACTCAATTACAGAATGCAGATTAACTCTACAGATTGAAGTTTCAAACTTTATAAGAACAAGAAATCCTTGCAGTAGTTATTGAAAAAGATTAACTCTATGAATTTCAAACTTTAAAGTGCAGATCAGAAAACTACTGAGATGAAAAATTAGAAGAAAAAAAAATACTAATGATTGAGATTTGCCATGGCAGGGGAGTGGATCCTTCTCAACTGAAAAAAATTGAGTTGACCAGATCAAGTGATAACTTCAACCATTGATTAGATAATTTCGTGTGTTCCATGTCAGAGCCAACCTTATGAATTAACCACTCAAATTCACACTTGATGTGATCCATACCCGCTGGCCCGTGGGGTAACATTAACATGATACATAGCTCACTAAATTGATGCAAGTTGCTTAAAATTCATATGCGAAAACAAGAAAAGGCAACAATAAATGCAGCAAAATCAAAAGGGAAAATCAAATCACTCACATTGGCAGGATTCATGGATGGACCGGTGTAAGCCGATCCAACCATGACTAGAGCGACAGTCGACATGGCGAGCAACCAAGTCTTGAGCAAATCGCTACGAGGGCCCTTGAGGATGATGAAGAGCACAGCAAAAGTGATCACAAAAGTCAACACTCCCTCAACAACGGCACCGGTGTGCAAATCCACTTTCAATGAAGGGCCTCCCATCATGTGCTTGTATTTCGAAGGAATCACCTCCATAATTGCCAAAGCTCCACCAGCAGCACCAAGAGCCTGGGGAAAATTCAACATGGACACACCAACCCAATGCTCATAACACAATATCATTCATCAAACACTCATTAAAACTTTAGTAAATGGACCCCCAAAATGCCAGAAAAGCCAAATTGGAGCTCAAAATCATTTATCAAACTTTAATCACTCCTTAATTCACATTGATCCATAAAAAAACTTGCACACATAAAGCATTCATACTTAAGACAATTAAACATAACAAAGACCCCAGAAAGAAAAAATTGATCAAATCAAAGACTCCTTAACTCATATTGATCCATCAAAATACCCAGCTCAAAATGTTCACCTTTAGAAAAGTGAACACAAAAAGGGAACCCCACAAAAGCAAAAAAGCAAAAGAGGCCAAAAAATGGAAAATAAGTTAATTTAAAAAAGAATCAGATAGCAACAACCCCAGAAAAGAAAAGAGAAAAAGACCCTTTTGGAGAGAAAAAGAAAATGAAAAGGAAACCTGGGCAGGAAAACGCAGAGCCATGGAGAAGAGAGAGTCAGAGCCGAGACCAACAGCATAGAAAGCAGCAGTACCGGTGGGATTGAAGCTGGCACCACCCAAGGCATTGCCAATGATGGTGAAGAGAAAGACAAGTACGAAGACAAGGAAAGTAGTGACAAGGAATGAAGCGTAAGGGAAGCCATTGTAATGGAGGTGCTGAATGTCAAGAAACCTTGCTATGGAGCTTGAAGCTATCCCCAACATGGAGGAACAGAACACCCACATGAAAGTCAACACCCCATCACCAATTGCAGCCTTTATAGCACGAACCATGTTTCTTTCTACCTTTTACAGCAGCAAAGGTTGTTCCTTTTTAACGTTTGACTTGGTGGGGTTTCTCACTCACTCACTCACTCACTCACTTGTCCCTCTCTGTGATTGGTACCACCGATGGGAGCGATAAATGGATGCAAGCACGGAGAGAGAGAAAGAGAGAGTATCTTGGTGTGAATCGAATTGAGGCTAGGAGAGGAGCATGGATCTTTCGTGGTTTTGATATATTTGAGATTTGAGAATGAAGAAGAAGATAATGAGAGTGAATGAAGTGATTCACCTAACTCATCAACCACCTAATCTTGGGGATAAGCGCACATGTCTACGTTATTACTTGTTGGTTATTCAAGGTCAAAAGGAACACAAGAATTATATCCAAGGTAAAGTAAAATTTATGTATTGATTTTTAACGTTTAATTTGATTCAGTTTTATTTTTAATAATTTTATTTTTAATTGATGACAAATTAAAAATATTGAAGATAAAATTAAATATGATTAAGAATAAAATTGAAATCAATAAAAAAATATTAGACATAAAATTAAATCAAATTAAATATTAAAAATATTTTTAAAATTTTTCTAAGTATTAAGATATAAATCATACTTTATCCTTATATTTATAACAATTTTATTATCACTTTTCTTTATTATTTTTTATTAGACATAACTAATTATTAAATTTGTGATTTAAAATTATTTAATTATATTGATTTAATTGAATAATAGTATAAACTTTGTTTATATTTTTATTATATTAAAATTAAATTCAATAAATAATGTCTAACTATGCCTAAAAAAATTGACACAATTATCACATTAGGTGGGATTTCTCTCAATAGGAGAGGCTCTCTCTCACCGGAAAGTTCTTAAGAACTCATGGTTCTCCTATCATCACCGTCTATAGGTTCATCATAATCTCCATGCAGAATTACTCACCGCTTCGTAAAAATCAAAGTTTACATGTCCTCTTTCTATGAAATCCATGAATGAATCATCGTGTTTTTATAATCATTACCGCACCGATTAGTCTCCTATAAATAGTTTACTACATACTCTTCCTACACCCAATTTCAAGCTTCTCCATTTCTTCATCCTCCCTTCTCTTTACTTTCCTAATACCTGTATAACATACACACATATATAAAATCAGTTCTCTTTCCTTAAACACATGGCAAACGAAAAACAAGATTCAGCTGATGGGCAGGTCGAGTTCATAGACCCTGCTGATGTAGAAGGCATTGATATTGATAATCTTAATCTAGTGGGTAAACTACTCACAAAGAAGGAGATCAGCTACAACACAATTAGGGCGGCTATCATGGGAATGTGGGGTAACCCGCAAGGGGTGGCTATTTCAGAGGTTGGAAAGAACAAAATTCTCATCAGCTTTAGAGATCATTACCATGGCATGGAGATGATGAAGAAGGGGCCGTGGAGCATCAAAGGCCACCTTCTAAACTTACAAATCTGGTCTGGAGTAGAATCTGTTTATGTTGTCAAGCATAACCTCATGCACTTATGGGTGCAGATGCATGGGGTACCCTTATCATACATGAACAGACTCACTGCTGAGAAACTGGGAAAAGCAGTAGGCAATGTCGTTGATGTAGAAAATCCAATTAGAGACTATGTCTTACAAAGAACCTTTCTCAGCGCATACATATTAACTGACATAACCAAGCCACTTCCTAGTGGCATATGGCTGGCCTGACCTAATATGCCTAAAATATGGATTAAACTGAAATATGAGAGAATTTTAGATGCTCTCCATCAAAAGGAAGAGATCATGGAAGAGATCATGGAATGCTCAACTCTACATTGAAGGGATGGAGAACAAAGTACTAAGCACTGACGAAAGACAACGGGCACACAAGCGCAGCAAGGAATATAACTCTGTTGATAAGGCTGAGGAGGCGGGCCACATCACGCCCCAATCCGGACCATGACCATAATAAGTTGGAACTACTGCGGGTTGGCGGCTCCCACGACAGTAGCAGAACTGGTTTGTATTTGTAAAAGTAAGAAGCCGTCTATTTTGTTCCTAATAGAAACCAGGGTAAAAAGGTTACTAGTGATAGGATTAGAAGAAGACTTAAATTCCAGCATCTTTTTTGTGTAGAACCCATAGGTCTTGCTGGTGGACTATGTTTGTTTTGGAATGATAATGTAGATATTACTACGTATGCTTGGTCTCAAAATGATATAAAAGCAATAGTCACAGATAGCAATAACCTCTCTTGGCACACTACATTCATATATGGGCATCCCAACCCTAGAGCAAGGAAGAATATGTGGAGAGAGCTATCACTTACAGGAAGCAATTCATCAAGCAACCCAACAGAACCAATGCTGTACATAGGGGATTTTAATGACGTGTTATCGCAAGAGGAAAAAGACGGACTGCATCCATAATCTCAAAGTCAAATCACTACATTCAGAATTTTTAGATGCTAACGTGTTAGAGGATATCGATCTGAAGGGTTCTAAATTCACATGATTCAGCAATCCAAGAAATGGCTTTGTCACTAGAGAGAGGCTAGATAGAGCAATGGTTAATTGGGAATGGAGACAATGTTTTCAACACGCTCAACTTACTGCCCTTCTAGCTGTGAGTTCTGATCATACACCGATCGTCCTAGAATTAACTACTCGAGTAAAAAGCGAGAAACACTTCAAGATTGAGAAATTCTGGACATAACATGAAGACTGTGAAAATGTGGTAACAAGGGGATGGAATAAAGTCCTGGATCATGATGATGATGTGTGGCACACAATTCAGGCCATGATTGATTCCTGTAGAGGGGAACTAACTAAATGGAGCAAAGCCACATTTAAAAGAGCAGACAGAGAAATAGAAAAACTCAAACTTCTCCTCAAAACATTACAAAATCAGGCCCTTACAACAGAAACACAAGAGCAGATTCAACTTATTAAAATGGAGCTAGCAAAGCTGTTGAGACAAGAAGAGCAATATTGGGGGCAACACTCTAGGATCAAATGGCTTCAAATGGGTGACAAGAACACTGCGTTTTTCCACGCTACTACAATTCAACGCAGAGATAGGAACAACATAATTAAATTGAAGAACCATAACAATACATGGGTAGAAGGTGACAAAAACATAATGGATATGGCTGTTGCTCACTTCCAACATTTATTTCAGTCAACAGGGACCAAAAACTTACATGAGTGTCTTCACCAAATCCCAACTCGGAGTCACATCTTCCTTGAATGAACGGCTGCTCACTGAGGTTACTGAAGAAGAGGTTAAAGATGCGTTTTCTCTATGGGAGCACTAAAGGCACCTGGGCTAGATGGTATGAATGGATTATTTTACCAAAGACATTGGCAGCATATTAAGAAAGAGGTATGTATGATGGTTAAATGTTTCTTTAGAGAAGCGGTTTTACCGTCCAATTTTGGTGATACAATTCTGGTCTTGATTCCTAAGACTAGAAATCCCGAAACACTAAACCAGCTAAGACCTATAAGTTGCTGCAATTTTATATACAAAATTATATCTAAAGTCATGGTGAATAGACTTAGAGGCTTACTGGAATCAATTGTTTCACCTATCCAGAGTGCTTTTATAGGGGGAAGGCTAATCCATGATAACATAGTGATTGCTCAGAAAGTGTTTCAGTCATTAAATAGGAAGCGAAGGAGAGCATCAGAAAACATAGCTATCAAGATAGACATGAATAAAGCCTACGACAGATTAGAATGGGATTTCCTAGCAGCAGCACTAGATGCTTTTGGTTTAAATCAGCACTGGATTAGGCTCATCATGGAGTGTGTTACAAAGGTGCACTACAAAATCAAAATCAATGGAAAGTTGTCTGGGAGTTTTTCACCTCAGCGGGGTCTCAAGCAGGGGGATTCCCTATCCCCCTATTTATTCATTATTGCAGTAGAAGTATTCACAATGTTGATGGAAAACGCGAGGCAGCAAGGGAGAATTTCCGGAGTTCGTATAGCTTAGAATGCGCCTGTTATCACACATTTGCTATTTGCGGACGACTGCATCATATTTGCCAAAGCAGATGAAGAGGAAGTCTACCAACTCATAATTATTTTGAACCAATACACTGATGCATCGGGGCATCGAATCAACTTGGAGAAATCCGGAGTTATATTCGGAAATGAAGTTACACTTCAAGCTCGTGTTGATATTGAAGAGATTCTGGGAATCAGATGTTGGGACAACCCCGGGAAATATTTGGGATTGCCAGCAAATTGGGGAAGATCGAAAAACAAAGCTCTGAAGTGGATAGAAGAGAAATTCATGGATAGAATGGAAGGTTGGAAACAAAGGCTGCTAAGTCAATTAGGGAAAGAGGTTTTGATCAAATCCGTCGTTCAGGCCATTCCATGATATGCTATGAATGTAATTCTATTTCCAAAATGGTTTTGCCAAAGATTGGTAGCAAGAGTTGCAAGATTTTGGTGGGCTTCAAGTGGCAAAGAGCGGGAAATTCACTAGCAAAGCTGGGACAAACTAACCAGGAATAAGCTTGATGGGGGTATCGGGTTTAAAGATTTCTACACCCAAAATATTGCGTACCTAGCTAAACAGGCATGGCAAATCATACAGAATCCTGAAGCAGTTTGGGTACAGGTTCTCAAAGCACTATACTTCCCTAACACTGACTTCATGCATGCAAAGAAGGGATCTAACAGCTCGTGGATTTGGAAGAGTATCATCCAGGGGATGATTTTCTACTGAAACATGGGAAATGGAGTGTTGGGGATGGACAAAGCATCAACATCTGGAAGGATAATTGGATCTATAACATGAACCATATTCCCTCCGCCTTGCATAACGACGAGATCAGCCAGGTAAAAGAGATTATACAACATAACGACGACTGGAATGTACCAAAGCTGCATCAATTTTTCTCCCCAAAAATAGTCGAGAAAATACTTCAAACCCCAGTAAGTTGTATGCAAGGAAATGACAAGTACATTTGGCCACACAAACAAGATGGGGAGTACACAATCAAGACAGGCTATCAAGTATTAAAGAAAACAGATGAAAGCAATAACACATCACCAACAACAAGCACATCCAACTCCGAAAAATGGAAAATTATATGAAATTTAGCAATGCCACAAAAAATAAAGGGTTTTTTTATGGAGAGCAGTACATAACAGCATTCCAGTCTTGGCAAATCAACAGCAAAGGCGACTTACAAACAATCCAACATGCCCTATATGCTTGTAGGAAAGGGAAAAAATAGAACATGCCTTATTACTATGTGGTTGGACGCGGGCAACCTGGTTTGGCAGCCAAATACAATGCTGCCCTTCTATACACAACGTCACAACTTTAGGTAAGTGGAATCTCAATATAGCCAATGACATGAAGCAACACATTGGAAAAGAGTGGAATTTGTTTTTGAGCAGACAGCAGGGAACTTATACATGCAATAAAATCTCACCAACCTCGCTGGGAAATTCGGCGTATTCTAGAAGATATTTGGAAGATGACAGAAGCATTACCTGAGTGTGAATTTACATGGACACAAGAGAGGGAAACGGCCTAGCACACTGGATATCGAAGCTGAAACAAGCTGCAAAGTTGGAGTAAGATTGGGTTGCATCACCTTCACGGATCCTTGAAACAATTCTGCATCAAGACTATAGGGCTAACAGCACCTCCAGCAGCCATGATCCTCACTAACAGCAAAATCTAAGGAACACAAACGCCGTAAACATCAGGGATTCCCACATGCATATCACAACAAGGGCAGCAATACACCAATCAGAGGATATCAGATCAATGCAGCATCACTTAGAAATTGACAACAATAACACCAGGAATAGCTTACCAGTCTTACCTGAGACAAGTCGCCGGAACGAGTTACGACTCAACGATTTAGGAAGACGCTTGAATTGATACATGCCGAATCTACTTTCATGAGAAATCGTCGCACTAGAATCGGCGACTCTGCCCGTTGACGGAGGATCGGCTTCGGTACCTAGGGGTGCTATCTGCATGGCGCCAGCCACCACCATCTAACGGAGACCTACACAATTCTTCGATCCAATAGTTCGAATCAAGATTGGCAGTGCATCCTCCATTTGTCTGGGCAACTGAACCTCTTCTTCGCCATGATGATCAACTGCAGCTCTGAACTCCGTCACACACGGTGGGGATAGGAAGAGCAGCACCACAATGCTGCCGCGCTCACAGAGATGAGGACGAAGATGGCAGAGAGGGTCTTCATCAGCCTCAGAACCACACGAAAGGGGACGGACTCTCCCAATCTTGGATCGGGTAGGGATAGGGAAACGGGTAGGATAGTGGGCTTCAAGCCATGTCCAAAAAAATAAAACACATAAATTTCTCCTAATAAATATAGGTACTTTTGGAGAAAATACACAAATCTTTAGAAAAATAACAAACATTTATGTATTTTTTTCCCTTTTTGTTTTCTTTTTTTTTCTTCTTTTCTTTTTCTTTTTCTTTCCTTTTTTTTCTTTTCCTATATCTCGGTTCAAAATAAAAATAAGGAGGGAAGAGACAAAAGTGAGAAAAAAAGTGAAATAGGAAGAAATAAAAATAGAAACTTTTTGAAAAACATACAAAAAATATGAAAAACCTAAATAAATTATAAAAAAAACACAGAAAATTATCTATTTTTTGTTTTCTAACCTTTCATGTTTTTTTTATTCTTTCTTGTTTTTTTTGTTTGTCCCTCTATTAAGAAAATACTAAAGGTCAATAATTTTGATTTATTTTAGTTATTACTTTTATTCAACAACTCTCAGTATATTTAATTAATGATTTAATATTATATATTTATTAATATTTTTAAAGAATTAATCTACATATCATACATCTTGATATATTTTTTGTGTTTTTTTGCTATTTCGATTTATGTGTCAAAGTATATTATTTTTTGTTATATCTAATTATTTTTTTTCTATTGTATGTTGTATTCATGTGTTTTGTTAATTTTTTTTATGCTAATGTTTATATTTTATGTGTTGTAAGTAAAGTGTATAAATATATACAATAATACATGTAGTATCACTTATTTTTAAATAGAGAAAGATTAGGGAGCCACATTATATAAAGCCATAGCCAATAGTGGCAGCAACTTGGTGTAGCATAGCACGCATATATGTGACGCATGGATTCAAGTTTGAAAAATATGCAAACCTAGTTATATTCCCCTCTCTCTATCTGACCATCGACATTGTTTTTCTCCTTCTTCATATCCTCCATTTTCTTCTTTTCTTCGTTCCACTCAGCTCTCACTTTATAAGCTCTATCCCAAACCCTACAGTACTCCTTTCCATTTCTCCTTTCAATTTCTTCCACTTAGCACCCAATTCCTTTGAATCGGTGGCCCAAAGACCAAATTTGATATGAGACTCTATTCCTCAATTTTCCACTCATGGCGGCCTCCATCCGCAACCACCAGCCAAGTCTATATCGACGTCATCGTCAAGGTTCGTGATGAGTTCGTCAACAATGGGGTCCGACGACGATGTTCTCAAGGAGCTCCAAGTTGTAATCTTATCTTATTGTCTGTAGATACAGATGAGTTTAGGATGATAATTGTTTGTAGTTTCGGATGATAACTGTTTTTAGTTTCTGATGATAATTATTTTTAATTTTTTATGACAACTTATAATTTGATTTATTGGTTCTCTAATAGCTCCTTAATATTAATTTTGTAGCACTGTTGTTTTAAATATTGATATTAGCTAAGGACCAAAAATAATAAATTTTACTTCCTCAAAGAAAAAACAGAAAGAGAATATTTTTTACAAGTAATTCAATCATGTTCAAAGGTAGTGATTCAATAAGAAAAATCACGTAGAATAAAAAAATAACCATCTTATTATGTCATCCAATTAAATGCACTCTTTTGAATTACTACCTATAGAAACGTATTTTCTTAATTTTTCCTCTCACTTAATTCATTATTGACCCAAACATATGAATTGGAGGAAGAAATTATCATAATGTCCTAAACCAGATTTCATAATTAATTTATCCTAAAATATATTTGTATAATCTGTGAAAGGATCCAATAAATTATCAAAAAATATATGATTCTTGGAATCATTATACGAATTTTGTGTTTTTGATTTTTAAAAATTCGTGGAAGCCTTCCACGGATTTGTATTTTGTGCGTGAGAAAAAAATAAGGAAATAAAAGAGAAAGAGAGGGGAAGAAAGAAAGAAAGAAGGAAAGAGATTGAGAAAAAAATTCACTACCAAAGCATCATTTTTTATTGACTGCCTTACCGACGCCTAAGGGGTCGGTAACTGTTTTACCGTCGCCAGTAAAATAGCGTCGGATAATGCTTTGTTCCTAATATTAGAGCGTCGGTACATTGCCTAAGGTGTCAGTAAGTTACAGACATTTATGGCGTCGGTAAAAATATTAGGTGTCGGTAATATGAATCCAAAAATTATATTTTTTTGCATTTTACCGACATCTATAGCGTCGATAATTAGCAACACCTTAGGTATCGATACGTTACTGACCCTTACAGCGTCGATAAAAACAATTCGTCCCTAATATTTAGTGACACCTTAGGTGTCGGTACTTTAACGACACCTTAAGTGTCGATAAAAACAATTCGTCCCTAATATTTAGCGACACCTTAGATGTCCGTAATCTACCGACATTTACGGCGTCGGTAAAAAACAATGCGTCCCTCACATTTAGCGACACCTAATAATCTATCAAAAAAATGATTTCTTATCGACACCCGAGGTGTCGGTTATTCCAAATTATAAAATAATAACTTCTTTTTTATATCGAAAATATTTTAAAAATAACACGTAAAAAATAAATGATAAAGTAATTTGTTGATAAATAAATAGTAAAGTAATAATCTTCTAAGAAAAATAAATCATTTTGACACACAATTAAACAATAAATAATTTTTTATCAAAAATTTATGTTACAATGATGTTTTGATAAATGATTAAATAATAAAGTAACAATCTATTTTACCATCACCCAAGGTTTCGGTAATTTGATGACAAATTGATAAATCTTTTAAACATTTTTTTTAGTAGAAATAGATCTTATAAAGCCTACGTTAATCTATAAAAAAGCTATGATTTTTGTCGGTAATATGTTGACAAATAATTTTTTATAAACAGACATGTAAATTATCGACACTGAGGATGTCAGTAAAGTACCGACACTCCAAGCGTCGGAGACAGTGTCGGTAATATTAGTAGACATGTAAATTATCGACACTTAGGATGTCAGTAAATTACCGACACTCCAAGCGTCGGAGACAGTGTTGGTAATATTAAGCATTTTCTTTTGTTTTCCAGTGTGGAGAAAACTAAAGACACCTTGCATATGTACCGGCGCCTGAGGTGTCAGTAATGAGCGCCCATCGACTAAGCGTCGGTATGGGTGTCGGTAATCTGAGTTTTTGTAGTAGTGATTAAAAATATATGTATATGGATTAATTCATTTAATCTAATATTGTTAATACAATATTTTTATCAAACCAAAATATATGTTATCAGCACAATCATGCACATCACATGAAAATTGAAAACTGAAATGAAATATATTTCTGTTCATTTTACTATTATATTTTGATTCAATTTATTAATATATTTTTGTTCAATTTTTCATTTTCATGTGATAATGTTTGTGATGAGGATGAAATATATTTTGATTCATTTTATTTTTATATTTCAGTTCAGTTTACTGATGAATTTTCAATTGATTTTGCAATACAAGGAATAAAAGTTCTTATTCAATAAGAAGATGACAACGATGATAACAACGATGATCACAAAAGAGAATGAGGAGGAAGAAGAAAATGATGATAACACGATAATGATAACGACAACGGTAGCAGAGGAGGAGAAAGAGGGTGATGACGACATAGAAGAAAGAAAAGGAGGAAGAGGAAGAAACAACAAGCGTGGTTTGGAAAAAAAAATATGCGTACGTATAGGCATTTTAATGAGAATGAGTTTTATTAACTTGGTTATTGTTCTGGACTGGTTGTGGAGGTAGAGCTCTTCCGGTGATAAGACTACTCGGTGAAGCTTCAAAGAGGAAGGACCACCTCAGCTAGCTCGTGGAACGGCGGGGTTAATCAATAGAATATTCTCTGTGCTTTAAAGTGAGAATGGAGAAGAAAGTATATCTTGATCTAAGTTAATTAGGTGTATTTACAGAGAGACCTGAGAGTGGTTTTATGTTTAGGCTCGGTTTGGTAATGATGTGGCTCTCAAAAAGCGGCTGAGCTCTTTGTGCTCTCAAAAAGCAGCTGACGAAGAGTCACATGATGACCGTTTGGTAAAATAACTCAAAATTGCTCTCAATAAGCAGAAGCCACACATGTCGCGTTTGGTAAATCTATTTGATAGTTGCTCTCAAAGTAATAAACTACTACAACAACCTTTCTGTTAGTATGTGATGCATTATTATAAAATTAAATATAATTAATTGAGGATAAAATTGATTTTTTTTTTATTAAAATATAAGGTTAATTCGTCATTTCGCTTTTTGATGAGCCAGAGCCACCTTTGAAAAGCTACTCTTGATGGCTCTCAAAAGCCTGGAGCAAAAGCTCCTTGGCTTTTTGAGAGCAGAAGTAGTTGACCGAAAAGCTTTTTAAAAGATAGCTTTTTAAAAGTCGTATCACGTGTATTTGGTAAAGTCAAATAAAAATAGTCTTTTAACATAAGCAACATTAATTGTATTTGGTAAGATGACTTTAAAAATTTAAAATGACTATAATAGATATAAATGTAATAATGAATGTGGATATTTATTAATAAATAAGATTATATTAGACTTTTCAATTTTGATAAGCATAAGCCAACTTTGAAAAGCTTCTCTTTAGGTGCTTTTCAAAAAGCACCCCATCTTTTAAAAGCTGCAAACACAAGTACGTCGTCTTTTTGATTTACCAAACACAAAATAAAGTGTTTGTGCTTTTGATAAGCACAAGCACCCCTTCGAAAAGCTTTACCAAACCCATGAGTTTGGTAAAGCTTTTACTTTTCAAAAGTAGCTTATGAAAGATGTATTTTAAAAGATAGCTTTTTAAAAGTCGTAGCACGTGTGTTTGGTAAAATCAAATAAAATTTATCTTTTAATAAGCACAAGTAACAACAATTGTATTTGGTAAAATGACTTTAAAAATTAAAATTACCATAATAAATATAAATGTAATAATAAATGCGGATATTTATTATTAAATAGGGTTATATTAGACTTTTTAATTTTGATAAGCACAAGCCATCTTTTAAAAGCTACAAACACAAGCACTTTGTCTTTTTAGTTTACCAAATACAAAATAAGGTGCTTGTGCTTTTAAAAAGAAAAAGCATCCCTTCAAAAAGCTTTACCAAACCCAACCTTAATGAATTGTTTAGAGTTCAGTAAGTGAATTCTTATTTTTAGAGAGTCAAAGATGTACAGTTACTCATTTGACTATTTGTCCTTATCTTATATTTTTATTTAATTATTATTTTTGTGCCTTGTGCTGAATTAATAGAAGTTGAGCTGAGTTATATGATAAACCAGTTATGATTTTACCTATTCAAATAACATTATTGTTATATAAATTATATATCTTGTTAATATACCACAAATATATTAATAATAACAAAAAGAGTAAAATGTTTATATAAATGTGCTAAGAACTTAAAATTTTTATGATTATTACATTAATAGTTGACAACTATAAAAGTTAAATTATTCTTCTAATCTTTATTCCAAATTTGTAGTTAGGCTTCTACTCTTTAAAATTTTTTAATTGGACATTCACATCAATTTTAAATTTTCAATTAAATTAAAATTAAGAACAAACGTTATAAAAATTATTTTCATATATCTCACGTCACTAGCGAATATGTTTCACCATATTCTGTTAAGTTAAATTTTTTTATCGATAAGAATCTAGTTATAAATTTAAAACTGATACTTGAACTCAATTAAAAAAAATATATTTATTGTAGTGTCTAAGGGAAGGCTCGAATTCGATATCTCTTATAATAGGGGATGAGATAATATCATATGAATTACAGTTTATCGGCAAAAAATATTAAAAATATAGGAATAACATAATTTGACCAATTATAAATTGGGGATAATGTCAAATTAGTCCATGAAAGGTATCATATTATTCAAATTGCATTGGTCTTCGAAAGATTTTATTAATCATATTAGTCATGGGAAATACAATTTTTAATCAAGTTGGTCATTCTATCAATGACTATTTTACTCAACTGCCCTCGTTTCGAAAACTTATTCATGGATTTCCCTCGTTTTGAAACAATTGATCTAGCTACCCTTATTTGGCCATGGTGGCAGCTAATTGTTTTTTACGCTTTTGACTCGGAGGCGCTAAAGCGGTAAGCGCAATCTACGTGGAGGCGCCAAACAAGGGCAGCTGAGTCAATTGTTTTAAAACGAAGACAATCTAGGAATAAGTTTTTGAAACGATAGTAGTTGAGTAAAATAACCTTCTATCAATCAAATGATGACACGTCATCTTTAAATACCACGTGTGACGAAATGATTTGATGATGTGTTATATATCAACCAATCATTTTATAACACATGTCATTTAATTGGTAGAAAGATCAATTTAACTAAAAATTGCATCTTTTATCAACTAATATCACTTGATAAAATATTTTGGAAATCAATATGAAGAATACCATATTTTTTGGAGATTAATTAAGTGTTATTAATTATAAATTTTAATTTATCCCCTGGCGGGTTACTAAACTTGTCATTTTGTTTTTGGTTGATGGTAAACTTGTAAATTTAAAATGTATAGAGGTGGGCTCAGCAAAATAGGCCGCATCTTCGGGGCTCATTCTTCTCTATTTCACTCTTCTATTCTCTTACTCCGGCCTCAAAAAAAAAAAAATAAATTGAGTCTGTCTCACTCTCTCTTTGCTCTCACGATCTGAAACACTAATTCTAATTGAGTTCTTTACTTCTTTCTCAGAGACTCAGATCAAAACATAGCCTCATCTCATCTCATCTCATCTCATCGCTGTTTCTTTTCGCACCGCCTCCGCTCTTCTTCCGCGTCACTGTAGGTTCCAATTTTCTGCTTCCTATTTTCTTCGCTTTCTTGATTTGTCTATTATTATTATTATTATTGGATTGGATATTTATTGATCTTAACTTAGAACTTAGAAGTCAAAGGCTTTTACAGTGACATTCAAAACCTAAACATTCAGTTACAAATAGCTTTTTTCAGTCTTTGATTGCTATATGAAGAAGATTTTCATGTTCTTCTTTCATCCATCACTTGATTCGTGCTGATTTTTACTTAGAGTACATGTTCAAATTAGTCCCTAGAGTTGGTTCCCAAATAATTTTTGAATCAACTTGGTACGCGATGTTTTCTAGGTTAGCCTTTACGATCCGTTAATGGAGTCCTTACATCAGATGAGTTGGAAGAATAAGGGTTTGTTTGGTAGGGCAAATATATACGATGGCATTCCGTTATTGGAAGTTTTCACAGGGACTGATTTGATTCATTGAGAAAATATCGAGTGCCGAGTTGATTCAAAAAATTTTCTAGGACCAACTTTACTCATTTAATTTGTGTGTATAGATGTACAAGAGTTTTAATCCTAATTGTGTAGCTATTGAAATTTAGTTGCTGCTATGGGTATATTAGCATTCTTGAATTAAGCTCTTCTGAAGTGAGAAAGTAAGCGCTTGATTACTCTTAAATTTAGATAGTGGAGCTCATATATAATGAAAACTATAAATTCAATGTTAATTAACTCCTCACTTTATCAATTTACTATTCACGCTGCTTTAGAGGATCTTTTTCCAACGTTCTTAGCTATATGTTTAGTTTCATAACCCATATGGAGTACCTTATAAAAGTTTTCACCAAACTAAATGATGATTATTTATTGTTAATTGGTTATACTTTATTGATAGATGAAGATGATGGGAAGTATATGAGAAAATAGGTTCTTGTCTATAGTGTTGCTATGCATATATTATGTTAGTTGCTTCCAGATTGTTGTTATGTGTTTGCACTTTGTGTGACTTTTGTAATTTTTAAGTTGTAGTCTATCTTGAAATTGGAGACATATTTGAAGGGGAGGGGAGCTTCCATGCTAGGCCAGGTAAATTTATTTCCTGATTCTTGCCTCTTTAATTTTATGAATATTCACTTTTACAACCAAATCAGTATGAGCTTTTTATGTTTGAACACCATGACATCCGTGACAAGTCCCTGGTTGCTGTTTGTTCTTTTGCACAAAGCACTTTCTTTTTGCAATGATGTTTGCATTTTGTTAAACATCACTAATAGGAATGGGATGTCAATAACTCGATATAAATGGCTCTACGTGGATCAGTTCTTTCACGTTTTCATTTTGTGAGTTATACATAATCAAACAGATAGCAAGTAGCCCAAGTCAATTTCTGTGATGGTTATTGATTGTATATTGTGGAATTGAAGGACAATAGTTGTTCTCACAGATTTGTGAATGAATGAGTTTTATGTTAACAATCTGGAGATAATTGGCATTTCCATAATTTTGTATTTACTACTTTTTAAATAATTGTATGTGTTTGCACGGATTAATATATATAAGTATGAATTATAAAAATCTTTTATCTTACCCTGCACTATGATATATGATTTGGTGTCTGTATATTAAACAGGCTTTGGAAGCTTAAAAACAAAGTTCAGACCAACATCTAAGTTTCATTCTATCATTTTTCCCGTAAATTCTTCCTTCCCTTCCATGGCAAATCCCTTCTCCGATTTCAAGTACGCAGATGGTCTGACA
>JASCZI010090647.1:65115-84222 GCA_036250425.1 Stylosanthes scabra | reverse complement strand
CGTTCTGCACAGCTATTGTCTGTGAGGCCATCTCATGGATTCTGATCTACCGGACCAATTCATACAAGAACCTTCGGTCTTCAATCGACAAAGCCTCCAAGAAGCTGGAGACAATGAAGACAGAGAGCAACAAAATCAACATCAAGAAGTCCAAGACCAAGAAAATTGACCGTGTTGAAACAAGCCTGAAAGAATCCAGCCGTGACTTGTCGCTCTTCAAGTTCAAGTCTGGGGGTGTGGTTGCACTAGTTCTCTTTGTGGTTTTCGGTTTGCTTAATTCACTCTTCGAAGGCAAGGTAGTTGCCAAGTTGCCCTTTAAGCCTTTTGGGCTTGTTATGAAGATGAGCCATCGAGGGTTACAGGGTACTGACCCCACTGATTGTTCCATGGCATTTCTATACTTCTTATGTTCCATTAGCATCCGAACAAATTTGCAGAAGTTCTTGGGTTTTGCACCACCAAGGGGTGCAAGCGGTGGCCTCTTCCCCATGCCGGATCCGAAGACCAGTTGATCATGTTTCATTATGTATTCTAAACCTTTTTTCCCTTGTTTCTAGGTTGAAGATAATTTGGTGCTTCATAACTCTATCAATTTATGAGCTGGTTCTTAGCGCAACCATCATTTTCATTTTTATAACATGCTGAATGTGGTACGTTTCAGTTTTAAGATCATGATTTGCTTCTTAAGTTTTGGTTTATGTGCAATAAGTGTACCATTGGCTCTGCTACTATAGAAAGGAATTTTTTTTTTCTCATTCTTTTCAGTTATTGAAAAAATTCTCCCCAAAATAAGTCTAATAATTTGTTTCTACAATCTCCTAAAAGAGGGAAGAAAAATGTAATTATCATGTGATTTTTTATGAATGTCATTTAGTTATAAGTTTTGCTTATCACTTTGATTTTCATTGAGTGTGTAAAAAAGCCTTTATTTGCTTTGCTCAAGCTCCTTTAACCTTAACACTTTCACTGCTTCATCATGGAGCTATTCACAATTTTCATTAAGATTGGACATCTTGATTTGAGGTTCTTACTTTAATTGAAAAGTTTTGCTGAGCTGTGTTCGGGTTCTCTTGTTAATGGTCTTGAATAATATCTAGGTTGTTTTTACTTAGTGTCTCCTACAATCACAAAATTGTGTCTATGTCCCTAGTTTATGGTGGACAGAGGATTGGAGAATTTTGTTTCAGAACAGAGACAGTGTATATTTTTGTATTTGATTCTTTCTCTATAAATCGGTTTGTGTTTCTTTGTCCCCTTTCCGAAACAATGACTAAAGGGGCCTTCACGAATAGAAGTTATGTGATGACATAACAACTGTATTTTGTGCAAGATATTAATTCCTTCTTTTTTTTTTTTTTTGATGCGATATTAATTCTTTTTTTTTTTTTGACAATATTGGCATAGCCAACCTCACTAACTCACACACACTTGCTTACAGGAGATCGATCCCCTGTCCTTGGTGATGCAGCTTCTACGCGGGAGTACTCTCACCACTTGGGCTATGCCCACGGCTGCAATGAGATATTAATTCCTTCTACCACGCCATCTATAGACTATAGACAAGGCTTGAAATTTGAAATGGGCCACAAATGGATTTTTTTTTTAATTTGAAATGGGATTAATAGAAATGTGCCAAAAACATTGTATGGTAAAAACTAACAATTTCATTTGACCTTGTCAACTTAAAAAATCCACTCTACAGTCTACATGATGGATAGTTAGTTGTGGTTTGGAGAGTTTCTTTTTTTTTTTTTTCTGCCCCCTGCTTTTCTTAGTAGTTTTTCTTTTTCTTGGTGGCGGGATAGAGTATATTTTTAGGCCTATGACCGATGTTTTTACAATCATATAAAAAAAGTGTACTCTGTAAAAAAAATTTAGAATAAAAGACATATGTGCCCCCACTTTTTAAAAATCGTACATATGTGCCCCCTTAACAAATACTTATGTGTCCCTGACCTCGTGAAAAACGGGACGGATGAAGACTTCTGTTAGGTTGGCCCTCCAGCTGGCAACGGGAATGGTGGACGTGGCAAGAAACGGGGCCCAAAAACGTTAACGGATCCAGGCTGGCCCGTTTTGGGCGCTGCTAGTGAAAAACGACGTCGTTTCTCTAGCTGCTTCCTCTCTTTACCATCAAAACCCCCAACTTGCCTCACATATTACAAGTTCTGCCCTAGCGTGTTAGTTAAGGTCCGAAGAAAGTCTCTGCCATTTCCATCGAAGCTGAGACGTTGTGGAAAAAGCAGAGTGAAGGTGTGCTTGATCGTTGAACATTTGGAGGAGGTGAATCGTCCGTCATAGCTGAGAAGTTCGGAGTCGCAACCACATCTCTTCCGTTGTGAGGTAAGTTGCATGTTCACATTCTCCTTTTCTAGTGATTAGCTCTGAGTGATAATGTTGCTTGTTTCCAAACTTCGTGTTGTCTGTATCCAATATGCATGCGTTTGTTGTGTTTTGATTGTTGTTGCTGTTGTCTAGGGTTTGGCAAAAGGGGGATACATTTTTTGTAGTTTCCATTTTCCACCACCGTGGAGAGCTGGTTCGAAACCCACTAGGTGAGCTCCAATATGCGAATGGGTTGGTGGATAGGTTTGAAGAGATGGACATAGATCATCTCAATTTCAGGGACATGGTGAAGTTGTTTGAGTGGTTAGGGTATAAAAAATATAGGCGTGTGTTCTAGGAGGATAAGAATGTCCCTGAGTTTGAAACAGGATTGAATAGGTTGAGAGGTGATGATGGTATCCGTGAGCTGATTGACTATCTTAGGATGAACAGGGTGTCAGTATTCCATCTGTATTGGGATTATGTCATCAATGAACCAATATTTGCTGATGATGCTGATGGTGTCAATGATGGCAATCAGGGTGGTGATGTGCAAGGTGGTTTTGATGCTGCTGGTCTGAATGATGTGAATCAGGGTGGGTTAAATGCAAGCAATGATGTAGGTGATGGGTTTGTTGGGATGGGTGGAATTGGGGAAGCAGATTTAGGTGGGCATAATGGTCTAACCACTTAAAGTACCTGCAATAAGGGATTCTCCCCTACGTTTGCATCAAGGACAACAATTGCAGTCAACTCATTGACATTTATAACCTTTTATATAAAAACTACTCACCTTATAGAATGGGCACCCAAGGAACAAGAGATTAGGGTTGCTTGAAGTCTTCGAAAGGTAGAGAATGGCATAGACTCCACATCTACATTTTGGGCCACCCCGTCCATCTCTTCTCCAACACTCGGCATGTACACGCCTTGGGTGGACGAGGACCTTTCACTACGTCTCGAGCTTGTTGCTCCTCCATTACTCTTCATGAAGAACACGACGACTTTAGCACAACACTACACTGCCTATGAAAGAAAGCCCCAAATTCACCACGTTAGGGATTTCATCTTCGATTTGGATTTTGTACATCTTCAGATGTACAAGACGTCGTCGTTTGGAGGTTGGGAGAGCTGCATCATCCAGCCTGGACTCCATTGACGCTTTTGGGCCCCGTTTATTGCCACATCGGCACTTCCCATTGCCAGCTGGAGGCCCAACCCAACAGAGGTCTTCATCCGTCCCGTTTTTCACGAGGTCAGGGACACATAAGTATTTGTTAAGGGTGGGGGCACATATGTACGATTTTTAAAAAGTGGGGGGTACATATGTCTTTTACCCAAAAATTTACATCATGATATATTGATATAGAGATGAATTCAAAAAATATTTGGTTTAGATGGCATATTTATATGCCTCCAAATCAACCACACGAACTTCTAGCAGTGACTAGAGTGGGAAGGGTGTATGAGTGTGTTGTGAAACCTAGGATTGAAGGTTGTCTAATCAAAAAGAAAATCATAAACAAATTTTCGATATATCTTCGCCTAAGTTACAAAACCCGCCGTGAGAAGAGATTTAAAGATGTCTTTTACCTGATAACGCTTGTGGCGGTAGAAGGAGGAAAAACAAGTGACAATTTTCATGTGGTTGAGGGGATGATGATGAAGTTGAAGTTGATCATGATATTGTGATAGGGATAATTTTTGAAAGAAAATGTATATTAGCTAACTTTTTATTGTGTTTGGTTAAAAATAATGTGTATAAAAAAGTCCCACATTGCTTGATGTAGAAAGTGTGGGTGAGCCTTTATGTTATAAATAGAGGCTTAAGTTGATAGTTTTAAGTGTACCAAGTCGATACACGTTGTATGACTTTTAAATTCCTTCTTGTATTTTAGAGTTCTTCTGTTGTAGGAGTGTGTAGTCATTGAGAGTGTGTGGGGGTACTTGGTGTCAGATTGGAGAATATTGTGGTGTAATACTTTTTCATAATGTTTTCTTGGTTGTCATTTGACAATAGATGTGTTTTTTTTTTTTTGGTTTTCACGTTAATTCTCATGTTATTGTTCTTTTCTACTTTTCTATTTTAATTCTCCATGGGGGTATAGTCACGATGTCCAACAAGTGATATCAGAGCTACAGTTCGGTGGATGTAAATTCTTAGTATGCTCTGTGGTTGCAGCTTTGTTTGATCTTCCACATCAGAAAAGAATTATCTTGTGTAGTATTGAAGAATTGTTCGTGGTAGCTTGGTTATTGCTGTGTTGCTGCAATGACACACTTTTTTAGCGCCGTGAAGTTTGATTAGAGAAATTCAACGGAATGATGATTTTTGACTTGTGGCAAGTTCAAATCAAGGATGTATTGATACAATCGGGGTTACATAAGTGGAAATGCAGAAAGTATGGGCATACAAGGAGATATTGACCAGGTGGAGCAAATTCGGCAAAAGGCTCCGAATCAGAT
Source organism: Stylosanthes scabra (assembly GCA_036250425.1). Taxonomy (NCBI): domain Eukaryota; kingdom Viridiplantae; phylum Streptophyta; class Magnoliopsida; order Fabales; family Fabaceae; genus Stylosanthes; species Stylosanthes scabra. The sequence goes on along the minus strand of JASCZI010090647.1, from coordinate 79,431 downwards.
GCTGATGTAGCCTCTCTGGTTGAGAGATATGATGATATCCTCTGAATGTTGAGAGATATATTCTCGTGGTAGGTCCGCACTGCCATGGAAGATGATGAGTTGTTATATTAGTGGGTCCACAATTACACATAGGCATTGATTAGCGGTTGATGCAAGATGTGTGATGGTGGAGTTATGCCGATGGCTGAAGAACTTTCAGAGAAAGCCAACATGGAAGCAACACCATAAAATCTTAGTATGGTTTGTTCGACACGCGTCGATGAAATTCTTAGAATTAGTTAACTCTAAGTGGATGCAGTTTTTTATGGTGGAGTGTGATAGCTATAGAGCTATGATTGTCGGTGTTGACAATGTCATTATTTTCAATCAAGTTAGAGATTGTTGTTTTTGGTTGAAAATAATGTGTACAAAAAGTCCCACATCGTTTGATGTAAGAAGTGTGAGTGAGCCTTTATGCTATAAATAAATGCTTAAGTTGAGAGATTTAAATGTACCAAGTCAATATATATTGGATGACTTTTAGGGCTTGTTTGGACGAGCTTCTCGTAAAAGATCTTTTTTTAAAGATCTTTTGTAAAAGTAGGAATAATTTTATGTTTGAATATCTCATATAATAATATCTTTTTATTTATCATTATGTTTGGGTACAACAATGTAAAAGTACTTTTTTTGTTCATTTATTATGTTAAAAACATCTTTTTTTAAGTAAAAAAGATCTTTTAAAAAAAGATGTAAAAACATCTTCTGAAAAAAGATTTTTTTTTTATTTTACTAGTGTTTTTACTTTTACTACTGTAAATTACTCAAACACACTAAAAAATATAAAAAGATCTTTTTTTATCAGAAAAAAGATATTTTTTTAGCCAAATAATGGCATCCAAACAAGCTATTTCTTCTTGTACTTTAGAGTTTTTCTCTTGTAAGAGTGTGGAGGGTATAGTCATTGAGAATGTGTAATAGTGTTTGGTGTCGGAGTAAAATTTTTTGTGGTGTAATACTTTTTCATAATATTTTTTTGGTTGTTATTTGATAAGGCTGTAGTTTTTTTTCCTCCATATTTTTTGGTTTCCACGTTAGTTATCTTGTCTTGTGATTGTGTTATTGTTTTTTTCTTCTTCTTTATTTTTATTATTCATGGGTATAGTCACCATGCTTAACACTTTTGACTTTAAAAAATGTAATAAAGAATAAAATTAAAAATTATTCTAAATATTAGAATAAAATTGAACTAAATTAAATTTTAGATATATTTTTTAAATTTTTAAAAAAACTTTAAAAGCAACAGTGTATTTTATTGATTTTTAAGGATATCGAACTTGCATTTTAAATGTAAGAAATGAAATGTATAACATATTAAATTTTAGAGTCATGATACGGAAACAACATTAGGGGACCAATAGAGAGTCAATGAGTGTATTAAAAAAATAGTAAGTAATAAAAAAAAAATAATATTAATTTTCTATTGTTTTCTTAATATTTACTAACAAAACTTTCTCTAAATTTTAATGTGAGTTTTTTTTTAATTATCTAACTGAGTTCTTATACAAAATGATTAGATACAAATTGATTTATATTGGTTATCTAGCGATATTTATTGGAAAATTATGATTAATATTGTAAAATAAAAAAGAAAGCGAGAGAATCTATTTTCGTGATTTTCTATAAATCCTAGTGGTATTGTAGGAATTAGAAAGTTATTGGCACACATCTCATATGAAATAGTTCTTCCGCATGATTCTAGCAAAATAGATATACAAAATATATACTTTTCTTTTCATAAAATGTTCGTTACATTTTTATTCCAAACAAAAGCTATGCCCACTATCCACAATTCCACATACATATTCTTCATGGCGATAATCTTTTGTTGGAATGGGACAAAAGGAGAATCTATGGCTATTAGATACTATGATAACACTTGAATTTGAAAGAGCCCCAAAGTCGTGATACAGCCACAGAAATTATTTTTGTTGTTGTAGGCTAATCTAAGGACTAAGAATATAACGCCTTTTTGTCCCCTTCTGATTCCATCGTACCTTAGTGTAGAGCATAGTCCACCATCCACCTATATATGTACTTTAAATTGAATTTATAATAATCTTTCAATGGAGTTTTCTTCAGTCCACCATCCACCTATATATGTACTTTAAATTGAATTGATAATAATCTTTCGATGGAGTTTTCTTCAGTCCACCATCCACCTATATATGTACTTTAAATTGAATTGATAATAATCTTTCAATGGAGTTTTCTTCATTGGAGAAAGTATATTCTGGTACTTGATTATCCAAGATTCTTTATGAATTATATACATTGAAAATTTGAACGGATGGTTAAAATTTAATACTTTTATCAATTATATAATAATTATATTTATATTTAAATATTTAAAAAAATAATTTTATTGTGAAATTTTTTTTTTATCTTTTTTCTTCTATTTTTTTCTTCTCTTTCCAACTCAATACATCACCATTCACCACCATTACCAATGTACATATTTATACTTCCAAAATGTAATGAAGGTACATTGAACCATTGCCCCACTAGACTAAAACCATGGATGATTGATTGAGGGGAGTATTAAACACTAGTTGAACTGCGATAAAGAGTTCATAGCTAATTAGTAGAAATCATATATTCTAAGTTAGCAACGATTAAAGATCTACTTTTACTATCATCACGGATCAGCAGTATCTCACATACTTCTTTCCCTATTCTGTCGTTGGCACTACGACATTGCCGCCACGAAGCACCCCAACACCAATTTGGTTCCAAAAGTTTTACAGTAAAGTGGGTGTTAATCTTTAAGAACAGTCTTAAAAAAAATAAAGAATAATTATGGTGCTGGAGGTGCTGCCATTGATGGAGCACCATTGATAGTGTTAGTGTTCTTAGCAGTTGCAAGAGAAATATTACTGTAAAAAATGTTTAAGAGGATAGAGAAAAGGTTAGAAATGTCATTTCATATAATTATTTAACATTTTTTATATGAGGACCTTTAAGATCTAAGATTCTCCTCGGTCCATTTAAGACATTTTCATCTTTCAAAAAAGAAGTTTTGAATTGATGATAAAATTCTGCTATGTTATGGTCTCCATAAGTTCATATATCAGAATCAGATAAAAGGTTGTATTTGTATAAAATAAAACTTCTACTTAGTTAGTTAATTGTTTTCAAATATTTGTTAATAGTTATTTTAGTTATTTTATGTTTTTTATTAGTTATTTTTAAACTATGACACTTGTTAGTTTGCTTTGTTTTTTTTTTTGTTATTTAGAGTTGGGATTAAATATTTTTATTTTACAAATTTAAGAATATGTAATGCTATGTTTTCATATATTTTGACTAATCAAGTCCGATCCAATCAAGTTATTTATTTTTATGCTAAATATAAGATTATTTCGGTATCAAATAGTATAAAAACTAACGTCGAAATAAATTTTTATTTGACATCGAAATAATATTATATTTAGTATAGAATAAATAATTTGGTTAAACTTAATTGGATAAAATAAATTTACACTTAAAATTATTATTTAAAAATTTACTATATCCCTCACAATTTAAAAATTGTAGGGACTACGTTTAATAAATAAAGATAAAAGACTAAGTGGATAAAAAAAAGTTAGGAACCAATTCAAAAGTTTACTCAGGTATGATATAAAAAGTAGATTATTATTTTTTAATCAAATATTGCATGGGTACATTAAACATGAAATATTTTTGGAATATTCACTTGATATAAGTTGAATTGGAATTTTATAATAAAATATTATAGGTTTACATTTTTTAAGATAAATATAATAAATGCTTAATTAAAACTTTTATTTAACATAAAAATTCATTACAAATTTTTAATACCTAAAAATCTTAGCAAATGTTTAATAAAACTAACCCAACAAAAATTTTTTTATTGAAATATTCCTTGTTATTCTCTTTCTGAACATCGTTCTTGTTCTTATTCTTATTAAAAGGTGTTATAACCCTCAATAAAATATTGTCACAATAGTAAAGAGTTAAAAATCATGACAGTCTATTATTTATATACTCAAAATAAAATTATTTATCTACTGACTATCTTATAATTTATGTATATTATTAGTTTTGGTCTATAAATTTATTAAAATATAATTCTTTAAAATTAAAATTTAAAAAATAAATGTTGAAAACCCAAGAAGACATGAATATAATATACTAAAAAAAATAAATTATATAATTTGTACTACAAAAATATATTTTTCTCAAATAAATAGTTGTTTATTTTCCACATTTGATCTCTTTTATATATTTTACTCATCATAAAATTTATTGTGTGATAGATGATGATATTTAGTAACTTACTGCTAAGAAAAATAAGAGATAATATGAAATATAAATTTATTTGAATATAAATAATAAATAAAAATAATATACATAGCAAAAATTTATAGTACAAGTCATCTTTGACTGGTTTAATTTATGTTACCATGAGACATCATGGGACAATTATTGATATATGAATCTTTGTCACATTACATTATTTTTTGGTTGTTTCACATGTTTGATGTACTTAACTATAAGTACTGAGTACATTGTTTTACTTTATTTATCTTTTGTTTTTAGTTTGGGAATTTCCTCACTTCTCTTTTCTTTTTATCTAGTAAGTATTAATTATAAAAAAAAAATTATGATATCAAACTTTAGCATAAAAAATAATTAAAGGCAAAAAAAAATGTGTCTTCTTCTTTTCCTACTTGATATCAACTTATGAATTTTTACATATATTTATTTTCGTAAGGCTCATTCATCACTTCAAGAGTTTTCCGGTTACCAACATATATATATACACTTGCATTGTTGATAAAATAATTTGATATTTTTACATATATTTATTTCATAAGTTTTAAATTTAATATTTATTTAAACAAATTTGAATCACTTATCACTTACTAATAAAAAAAACCATGCAATGTGAAGACCATTGAATTCTGGTAGATACATTAATTATTAAGAAATAAATCTCACAAGAACTGATCCACACTACTATTACAAAGCAAGTTAATCTCCATTTATTGTTTAGGGGTTTGTATTAATAAAAGAGAAAAATACCAACGAGACCTCTGACAATTACATCGAAAGACAATGAGGTCTCTGAAAAAAAACACACCATTCCGACCCCTGATCTTTCATTTATGAGACGGACTCTATTTTGTTACATCATGAGGGGCCAAAATGTCTTACGAGATAAAAGATTAGGAGCAGAAAAGTCTCAAAAATAAAAAATAAGGGCTGGAAAGGATATTTTTTTTTATCAAGGACCTCATAGTCCCTTAAGAATAATTACTAAGGGCTGGGTTGGTTGTTCACTCTTAATAAAATATGTGGGACTATAACATGCACTAAAATTGATTTTTTTTTATTCGAAAAAAGATATCTTTATTCCGTATTTAACTTGATATATGAGACAAAAAATTATGTAAAATTATGTTTTATGATAAATAATTAAAGTGAGTTTCCTGCTAAAAATGCTATTAGTGACAAAGTTTTAATAGCAATAGTATTATGATCATAGTTTCTTTTAGTTGATTTACTTTGTTTGTGATAACTATAAAGGTGTTATTATTATTATTATTATTAAGTTCATGTGATTATTAAATAGTCTATGATAAAATAAATTAGTTTTTTTTCTTGTACAATCGATGAATCTTTTAATCCTAAACATTAAATGCTGAATTCACTTAAACTACGCACCCGCGTGCCGATGATTCTCATCCAACACTTGAAATGTTTCAACTCAAGTTCACTTGTTATAATGCATAAAATATTGTACTTAGAGTATTAGACTAAGACCTTAGATGTAAAATAAATTACTATAAGAATAATTTTTCTTTCAGTGATTGGTCATGTATTGCAAATTTACAATTGCCAAAACCTAGTTTTCATCATTATTATATTGTCATATATGATATATCACTTCAATGTACGTACCTATTAGCTAATATGTCTCAACATTCACATAAACTTTCTTATTCTCTAGCTTTACTCTGTTAGCTAATATGTAGTAGAGGACCATTGACAAGGTCTTAGACAATGTTTTTTCATATAGATGTGTACTCGGAAATGGCTTCTAGTGCGCTAGCTTCCAGTGCATAAAGTAAGTACTTTTAATTATTTGTGTTCCATCTGTCATTGCCTTTAAGGTACTAGCTTCCACTTAATCATCTTCTAATTCAAGGTCATAGAAATGGCTATTGGCCTTGATGAGTCCTTGAATTGAAGATGAAGGGAAGAGCTTAGGACAAATGGCCAAAAAACAAATTTATGGAAAGTAGGCATGTGTGCATTGCTGCCTATATACGTACTTATAAAATTGATGAAATAATCTTGTTATTTGATAAATCAAATTATTTTTAATATTATGATATCATGTGCGTTTTGTCATGTTATTACATGCATGTGTATTACATTAATATGTGCTCTAATACAATATTAAAGAAAACAAGCGGCACAGAGTTGCAATTGCAAGATATAATTTTGATTAATATTTGATAGATCTTGTTCTATTTTGTTTTATTATTTTTTTATTAGTTTGAGAGTCGTTAATGGTAATATAAAAATGACTTTGGTTGAGACGGTGATAAAGAAACAGTGACTGTAGTAATATTTTGTGCTAAGAGCAATATTGGCATTTTAAAAAGCTTGTATTCTATTGTTTTATTTTATTACACTCACCAAAAAATTTTACGAGGTGAGAAGTTTCAAAATGAACAAAATTTTAATGAATACAAAAGAGTACAACATGAAATAAAGAAAAGAAATAAATAAAAACCTGCTAATAAAAGTTAAGCAACTAGGATACTCCACTAATTCTGAAATTCACACCAAATCTTTATTGAGACCTCTTCTTTCATTCCTTCATCAGACATTATCCAAGCCACATCAAAGAAGCATATACACCACCTTCAGAATTTCGTATTTTCAATCCTCGTCCTCGTATTCCAAAATTTTGTGTCTCATGTAGTTCACATGTGAATTAAGTTCATTTTTAATTTCAAACTATGTGGATTTTAAAAATAAAAAATAAATCACAAAATTTCTTTAAAAAAAAGTCAAAGTATTCACATATATTTCTTAAAAAAATTAAAACAACAAATACAGCTTTAATAAATTTAAAAGTATGAAAAATATCAAATGTTAGAAATATACCTTCTTAAAAAATATTTTAGATATAAATCTTATAAATCATTTTATTTTATTTATTAATTTATTCAAAATTTGATATACAAGAGGACCTTATTTCAAGGTAGATACGTACTCACATAAAGATTGGATTCTTACATATAATATAGACTAAGAACAAAAATAAAATAAAATAAAATAACACTCATCATTATTTTTATCACATGAATTTATATTTACATTTTGTTTTGTTTGCACTAGAACAAACACCATTACAAGAGGGTCAAAGACCATATGCTTATATTTTCTATGTTACATTTTTTTTTTGTGATGACCACTTTTTTTTTTAATTCTAAATATTCATTGTTAAAATAGTTTTTATTTACTTTTTTTTGGAAATAACTAAATTGAATCTTAGATTTTTCTATTCGCAAGAATTAAAACTCAAAATGATTGACAATTTAAATTTGAGTATAAAGTTAAACTGATCCTCTAAAATTATAGTTACTCAAAATAATTTTTCAAATTTAAAAATATAACTCACATTAGTTGGCCTCCTCTCGTTATTTTTATTGAATGTGATGCTTAGTTAGAACATTGAGTAATATACTAACCGATAATATCTAAATTGGTATAAGTTACTTGAGGTAATATTATCTTGATTTAGCCCCTTTTAATTGAATAAAACGCTGACTAAATTTTTTTAATCGAGTTTATTGTTACTTCAATTAGAAATAATGTTGGGAAGTAACAGTCATGGTTTTAGAAGCAATATTAAGTGATGCCATTGTTTTATTTATGTTTGTATGTCATTTAATGTTATGTGTTAAGGAATCTTATTATAAAAAAATAGATTTTTATTTTAAGACTCCTCTCTCTTCTAAGACATGCCTTTACTAGGGTTTGGAAGAGTGTAGTCCCTTTTCCAACCTCTTGTGCCAACCTCAGCTTGGTGCTGCCAATCTCGGCCTGTATAGCTTTCAACCTACAACCACAAAACATTAACCATGACCACTGCAACAACAACAAGCCATACGAACTAGATCCAAGAAGTAGAAGAAGAACCATTAATAGTATTTGATAATGAGGATATAGTAGAAGGAGTATAAGGATGCCAGAACAACTTAATAGGCAAGCTACTCACAGAGAAGAACATCAATAGTGGATGGATCCAATCTGCTATGCAGAACATATGGAAAAATCCACAAGGGCTACGTATAGTGGAGTTAAAGCCTAAGGTTTACCAAATTTTCTTCAATAAAGAGTCAGATCTTGAAAGATTTTTGAAAGGCAACCCATGGACCTTCAGGAACTCCTGGTTACTATTGAAGAAATGGGGAAGAAATGAAGAACCAGATGAGAAGGAACTCAATGAGGCAGACATCAAAGTACAGATGCATAATCTGCCTGAACACTGCAAGACAGCAAGGCTAGGGAAGAAGATAGCATCCACTCTAGGAACTATCAAGGAGTGCGCAATCTATGAGAATACCCGAGATCTCTCACGATTCCTAAAGGCCACAGTGACTCTGCAGATCCACAAACCTATATTGAAGGGAGCTAACATAGGAAGCAGGGAAGATGGGCTCAAATGGGTTGACTTTAGGTATGAGAAACTCCCAAACTTTTGCTACTACTGTGGGATAATAGGGCATAAAGAAAACAACTGCATTACAACCAGAGATGATGGAGAAGTGGGAAGAAACAGATCAAAAGATTTAGGTCCAAGGCTTAAGGCAAATTTTTTGGGCACAATAGTCAAACACATAACAGAACAACTAGCAAAAGAAGCGGAGGCAAGCAGAGAGAAAAAGGAGATGCTCCAAGCAAGATTGGCTGAAAAAATGATGGAGAAGTTGAGGCAGTTATCTGTTTCAGAAGCACACCACCTAGTAGAAGGGGAAGCCAATGTAATAGTCTCAGCAACCAACCATTAGAAGAAGTAAAGATCAAGGAGGGCCCAACAGTAGAAGAAAGAAAAAGGGGTGAAGAAACTGACAGCCTCTCAATAGTGAATGCAGCAAAAGAGGAACAGATAATGATAGAAAAATCCATGAACAACGCATAAAGAGATGAAAACAAGGAACACAATGGAAATAAACTGGAAGGTAACATGGGAACAGCTAGAGAAGCTCTAATAGAAGTCACAAACAACCAAACTGAAACAACAAAACTGGGAGGAAAGACTTAGAAGAGGAAAGCTAGACAAATAGCAGCAGATACAAAGAAAGGAAAGGAGAATTTTGAGGGAGGAGGTATGAAGAGGAAAGAGCAAGCAGGGCAAGAGATGGAAATAGATGGACCTAAGATGAAGCTAAAGAAACTCAACCCGAAAATGATGGCAACAACGGTAGAGGCTGCCGGGCAGCCTTGCCGAGCCCAAAGAAAATCATTAGTTGGAACTGCCGAGGGCTTGGGAACCCTTGGGCAGTTCGAGCTTTGACAAAGCTCTTAAACCAACAAGGACCCAACCTTGCTTTCCTCATGGAAACAAGGAGAAAAGAAGCAGAACTGATGAGGCTTCGATATAAGGGAGGGATGGCTAACATAGTGGCTGTGGATTGCATAGGGGATGGGAGGCAAAGAGCTGGGGGTTTAGCAGTTTTGTGGGATAACTCAGTTGATGCTACTATCAGGTCCCTATCTATTAATAATATCGACATGAAAGTGGAAATGAAAGAGACAAACCAAAGGTGGAGGGCTACAGGTTTCTACGGTTGCCCGGAAAATGAAAACAAGCAGGAGAGCCTAAACCTTCTCAATGCTCTTAGCAGAATTTCTGATATGGCTTGGATAATCTTTGGAGATTTCAACCAAATTTTAGGCCAAGAAGAAAAAAGTGGAGGTAACCCGGTAACAATCTCTCAGGTTCAAGGATTTAGAGACACGATTCAAACCAATGAATTGCTTGATCTTGGTTTCGTTGGATACTCTTTTACATGGACTAATGGACAAGCAGGGGAGGATAACATCCAGGAAAAACTTAACAGAGCGTTAGCAACAATGGGTGGAGAGAAACCTTTTCCAAAATCGTGGTTCAACATCTGAATCGATACAAGTCAGATCACAGCCCAATTCTTGTAGATATATTGGGAGAATCTAGAAATAGAAGAAAGATCTCGCACCGCTTTCGTTTTGAGGAATGTTGGCTGACTAACGAAGGATGCGAGGAGACAGTGTTAGAATCATGGAACACCAGTGAAAACAGCCTCCATAGCAAGCTGGAATTGGGTGGCAACAAACTTGATGATTGGGGGAAAAGGAATTTTGGGGATATACTGAGAAAGATCAGAAGACTTCAAGACAAATTCAAGCATCTAAACTCCCTCAAATAAGAAGAAGGGGTGATTCTCCAAATCAAAGAGGTGGAAGCAAACCTTGATGATGCTTTAAAAGAAGAAGAGATATGGTGGGCTCAAAGGTCTAGAATGAACTGGTTAAAGCACGGAGACAAGAATTTAAGATTCTTCCATCAAAAGGCCACACAAAGGAAACAAAGAAACTGGATCAAGACAATCAGAGATGATGCTGGGGTCACATATGAAGATGAGGACAGAATTGAGAAAGTGATGGTAGACTACTTCAACAACATATTTGCCACGAAAGGGACATAAAATGCTAATCTAGCTACTGAATCGGTAGCAGGCAGAATTGATGAGGAAAAGAGAACATTCTTAGACATGGAATTCACGGCTGAAGAAGTGGTTCAATCTTTAAAACAGATGCACCCTACAAAAGCTCCGGGACCTGACGGACTACCAGCGCTATTCTACCAAAAAATGTGGAAAATTGTTGGCAACAAGGTAACTGAAAGTGTTCTCAATATCCTAAATCATGAAGGTGACCTTACCCCATTTAATTCTACTCATATTTGTTTAATCCCCAAAAAAAAAAACCCTAGGCATACTAAGGAATTTAGACCTATTTCTTTATGTAATCTCATAATTAAGATTGTAACTAAAACAATTGCAAATAGACTCAAGCATATCCTCCCGGATATTGTTGGAGAATTTCAAAGTGCTTTTGTGCAGGACCGATTAATTACAGACAATGGCTTAGTCGCCTTTGAAATTTTTCATTACATGAAGAATAAAAAAGTGGGTCAGAAAGGGTTTGTTGGGTTGAAGCTTGACATGGCCAAAGCCTATGACCGTATTGAATGGGGATTCCTCCAACAAGTATTGAAGTCCATGGGCTTTTCTACTAAGTGGGTGAACCTGATCTCTAAGTGTGTTACTACTGTCTCGTTCTCAATCCTAGTGAATGGTGTCCTTAGCAAGCAATTCAGCCCTAGCAGAGGTTTAAGACAGGGAGACCCCTTGTCCCCATACCTATTTGTTCTTTGTGCAGAAATGTTGTCCAGTTTACTTATCAAAGCGCAGGAATCAAAATTGATTAGAGGAATCCGAGTGGCTAGACAAGCTCCCCAAATCAATCACCTTTTCTTTGCGGATGATAATATCCTCTTCTCCAGAACGGCAAACCAAGATATTATGGCAATTAAAGAAGTTCTCAGCCTATACCAACTAGCTTCGGGACAAAGAATCAATCTTGACAAGTCTGAAATTTCATTCAGCCGAAACATTCCTACTACCAAACAGAATCTAATCCAAGAGTGGCTTGAGATAAAGGCGGTGGAGCAACACTCTAGATACTTGGGACTTCCTACGCTTATGGGTAGATCTAAGAAAGAAGTTTTTGACTTTATTCAAGAAAGAATTTGGAAGAAGCTTAAAGGATGGAAGGAGAAATATCTTTCTAGAGTGGGAAAAGAAACTCTCATCAAAACAGTGGCTCAGGCAATCCTTACTTATATTATGGGTTGTTTTCAGATTCCGAAGAGCTTATGCCAACATTTGGATGCAATGATAAGGAAGTTTTACTGGGGAAGCAAGAATGGAGAAAAGAAGATGCACTGGATCAAGTGGGACAAGTTATGTACTAGCAAATCAGAGAGAGGGCTTGGATTCAGAGATTTTGAAGCATTCAACTCAGCACTCTTGGCGAAACAAGGTTAGGCTTATGACAAAGCCGAATTCTCTGGCAGCAAGGGTGCTTAAAGCGAGGTACTACCCCAGAATGGATTTCTTAAACTCCCCTACAGGCTTTACACCTAGCTATACCTGGCATAGCATTTGGAATGCGAAGAAAGTCCTAGAATTAGGGGGAATTTGGAAGATTGGAGATGGAACAACGGTCAGAATTTGGGAATCACCTTGGATGCCAAACCAGAATGGATTCAAACCGTGGAGCCCAAACATAATTTTAGATCAGAATGCTACTGTTCGTGAGCTAATGGATAACAATGGAAATAGATGGGATGTAGGAAAGATTAGGGAGATATTCATGGAGTTCGAAGCACAACAGATCCTACAAATTCCTCTACCAGTCACCAATCAAGCAGACAAGTTCTATTGGAAATTCACTAGAAACGGAGAATACAAAGTCAGAGAAGCTTACCACAGAATCATGAGGAATAACCAAATCTCTCATAGAAGCTCAACAGGCCCCAATCCAAGGAATCCGAATTGGAAGCAATTGTGGAAAGCCAAAGCTCATCCCAGACCCATCAACTGTACTTGGAGAATCATCAATAAATCCTTACCAACAAAATTCAACCTGCAAAAAAGAGGTATCAACTACATTACATTGTGCCCAAGGTGTTGGAACAGAGAAGAAACAGAGACCCATATTTTTAAGGAGTGCGAATTTGCAAGGAGCTTTTGGTTTCACTCTGCGCTGATGATTAGAGCCTCCGAGCACCCAGAAATGGACATAGCAGAGTGGATTAGAATGCTTCTGGAATCACTTGATCCTCAATCACAAGGGTTAGTGTGCAATTGCCTGATGGAAATATGGAATGCTCGAAATTTGCTTGTCTTTGAATCAAAATTGACCTCACCACTGGAAACGGTGGAAACAGCTTTAAAAAAGCATCTTGAGTTCATCTCTGCTACTAGTATAGGAGATGCCGAATTGGAAAATTCCCCTCCTAGGTCTCGCAGCGAAGAAAGATGGAGAGAGCCACCAACCCGCAAAATTAAAATTAATGTAGACTCCACTCTCATTAATGATAGAACGATGGGAATAGGTGTGGTAGCAAGGGATGATCAAGGGAGCATGTTGATGGCCTCCACGTCAATCAAATCCTTATCCTTAGAAGTGCATGAAGCTGAGGCATTGGCCTGTTTAGTGGGCTTGGAGCAGGCCCGGGAATGTTACTTCCTTGATTGAATCCTGGAGAGTGATAACATTGAAGTAATCCAAGGATTAAAAAAGGGTAGGAGAAACAACAATTATTTTGGCTCTTTTATAACTGATTGTATTCAACTTTCTTTTAATTTTAGATCAATTTCTTTCTCTCATGTTAAGAGAAGTGATAATAGGGTAGCTTATGAATTAGCACACATGGCTCTTACCTATCCAAATTTTGTGTGGATGGAAGATGCCCCAAATCAAATTTGTAATCTTGCAACTATGGACATTTTGAGTCCAACTTATGAATGATAGCTACCCCTTTACACCGTCAAAAAAAAATGTTATGTGTTAAGGAAAATAAGAATATGGGCAAACATAACTCATATTTTAAAATTTGAAAGACCATTTTGAGAAATTAAAAAAATTTGAAACTAATTTAAATTTGAGCTCAAATTTAAAAATCATCTTGAGTTTTATCTTGGCTTATGAATCCATTTCGATGGAATTAGATGGTGTTGGGCGATAGGGCGTGGTGCTAGTCCTATGTACATGAATTTTTCTTTACCCTCCTAAGGTGGTTAACTCTAGCTCCTAACACATTTTGTCCCTCCTCTTACGATGCCTCTGTTTTTGTCGTGTGGTGTATGTAGTAATTTTTGGTGTGAGTAGGGGAAGCAGGAATGAAGCCTGAACCCTTCGAAATTGTATGTGTCTATGTGATGTGCTCCCAGTTGTTCATCCATGACTGAGTTCTTCTAAAGGTGGCACAGCAATTCCTTTTGTTGGAGACTTGGAGCCATTCTTACTTTTGTAGCAGAAGATATTGCGCTTAAAGAGTGTTAAACTGTCTATTTGCACAGGGAAAATTTTCCATAATAAAATAAAGTGAAATTTTATTTCAAAAAAAAAATAAAAGAGACATTATTTCCCAAGATCCAACTTTTCCATAATAAAATTAAA
>JASCZI010090647.1:42361-55243 GCA_036250425.1 Stylosanthes scabra | reverse complement strand
ATCCAAAAATTTTAAACCGTGGAAGCAAATGTATATCTCACATAAAATTTTTATAAACATCTCAATATATAAAATTAAATAACATAATATTAAATATTAAATACTTTTTATTTATCTATAACCAAGTTTAATATATTAATAAGTACTAAAGTAGTTATTAATCCATTTTTTATAACTTAAATACATGTAATAATAATAAATGTAAAGATAATTAATATGAATATATAAAAGATTTGAAATAAAAGTTAATAAGATAATTTTTATTTAATTGTGGGGGTAAATTTAATTTCAAATCAAGGATTATATATATATATATATATATATATATATTTTCTCATGCATTTTGCTAATGTTACCATTTACTCCCACAAGTTACAACATATATCCGTCCCCCATTAATATGGTCTAAGAAAAGTTTTATTTTTCAAAATAAATGCTTCGTTTTTATTAATGAAAAACTTTTTTAAATAAATTCCAGCAAAACAATTTAGATATCTTGAAACATCTTTCTAGTGGAAAGTGATATGGTTTGCTCTACAAATATTCCTCTCTTTTAAAAACATTTCTCTAAATTATTATATTACTTTTCTTTAAGGTGGCAAGTGATACTTTAATTTCTGGGTAACCTGAAGTGAACACCAACATCAACGTTGGCGTCTTTTTTGTGTTCCTAAATGCCCATATGGATTGCTCTCTTATTTCTCTTCTTTTATTGGAGCCAAGAAATTAGGGCTTCAAATTCACGATAATCAATTCGTGACCCCATCTTTTCGTTACAGAGTCACAGTTATCCACGCGGATTGAAGCTTTTGAAAACGAGACGACTTCTGTTGGATAATGGATTTTGTTCGCAACGAATACGGACGTAGCAGGTAAGAACCCTAAATTAAGATCGATTTAAAGAATGATGGTGAAAGTGGTCACGCCAGAAAATGCATTTATCAGTCTAACTTCGTTTCTGTTTTCTTTTTAACATGTTTTTCCAGTGAAGGGGCAGCTAACGCGAACACTATTACCCGTGCTCCGAGATCAGATGTGGATCGGTAGGCATCTTAATCATTTATTCAACCTTTAATTGAAAAACGTTTATTCAAATTATCCTGTTTCAACTTCTTTTGTTTAACCCATTGTTAATTAGTTTGCCACAATGGAATGTTATTTCAGTTGATTTGCATCTACCCATGATTTGTGGCCGACTGGAAATGATTGAGTTGTTTTCTTCAAGATTACCAGCCATGAGGTACTGCGGATGTTGAATATTACTTGGGTTATGAAAACCATAGGTCGCTGCAAAACTTTGTCAACTTATTGGAAAAATCAAATGCAAGCTGATGAATTCCTTTTTATGCATTTAGAGTTCGTTAAGAAGAGATCTGGATCTATTTATTTGCATATAGATTCTCTGCGAAAGCGTCACGGAGGAAAGATATTAAAGCTAAATGCATTTATCGGCACCGTACAAGAAATTAACCTCCCATTTCATGTGAATGAAGATTCACAACTTAATGTAATTGGTGATACAAATGAAATCATTGCAATCCGCTGTGCAGAAGTCGATAACACAAGCCAGATTGTCGTATGGAATCCAGTTTCCTCTTACTTTCGCTTAATTTCAGAATTCACTCATGGCCATCGCAGGCTTTCTTACACAACTTATGGGTTTAGTTATATCCCTAACTCTGCTGAATACTTTTTGGTGAACATATTTAAAGTAAATAGTCATGATAAAAACTGTTGGTGTTCTTCATATTCATCTGTAACCAGACAGTGGAGTTCACCCTTTATTTGCCCAGAATATGTGCAACATCTTGATTCTAAGTATGTTGTTTGTGATGGGGTATTGTATTGACTTAATTTCATTGATCATGCGAGCACATGTCCACAATACATTGTACATTACTCTGCAAAGGATAATCAGTTTGGTTACCTTCACATCCCAGCTGACGCTATTAATTTAGAGAAGTGTCTGATCTCAATTCATGGTATCCTTTCTTTTGTCGGACTTGAAACCAGAGATGCAATATATTTTTGGACAATCTAGATGATAAATCCTCTTGATGAGAGTGCAGAATGGAGAATAAGTATGAAAGCTTCAGGCAGTGGGCAACTACATTATCCAGAAGCATTTATTGGCAACGAGATTTTGATGCTTCGGCAGAGGGTGATCATGCATCCAACTTCTGATAGCAACACCTTTTTGTTAAACAAGCAGATAAGAATTCGTGGTGTTAGTTCAACAGCTTCAGAGAGCAAAAAAATACAAAATATGGAGTTCAGGATAGATTGTTATACAAAATCTCTTTTGATTATGTATGATACTGCTTTTCCAGTTTAGTTTTATTTTGCTGATATTATTTGGAAGATGTATTCAAAGTCAAGAACTCAGACACTCTTTATGGTACTTAGGCCTTTTGTTATTTAAAGAAATCTGTTAATTGATATTTTGAGTCATAACAATTCTTAATTACATCTCATCATGTTTGTTAAACTCTTGCATTTTTAAAGAATATAATGTTACATGACCTTAACCGATGGTTCCTTTCCATTTGCGCACGATGCGGAGGCGCGCGAAGCGCGTCGTAGCACACTGCGCCCCTTTACGCCCGCGCGATGCGCAGGTTGGTTCCTAGTAAGTTTAGATAATTAGTGAGAAAAACAAATACTTTTGATTAGTGTCATATTTAATAATAATTGAATGTTTTCTATCATTTTTCTTTCATGTACTAATAAGTGATAAATAGTTTCTTCACATCTCCTAACATATATCAAAATTACATAAACCATTTTATTATTTAATAAAAATATAATATTTTTCATTTCTTATACCAAATGCATGTTTAAAAAATAAATTCAAATTCCTAACTTCTAAATATAACTAACTGACATAATACCTTGAAGGCTAAGGATTTGGTGCCCCTCTTTAAGAGAGGGGCATTGGTAACCCTTCCAAAATAATTATAAAATTTACCCCGCTTTCTACTTTTAAAAATTTAAATTCTTCCATTGAAAATTAGTTTTTTTAATTTCGAACCTCCCTTCTCTCTCTTGTGTCATCCCTGCTTTTAGTCTTCTACCACCTATTCTACCCTTTTATCTCTTTCCTTCCAGAATCTTAGAAAATCTTGAAATGGATTAATATCTTAGAAAATCTTAAAATGGATCAGAACAGTTAGTAGCAAGGTGCACAGTTCAATCTCCATTTAAAAAAACAAAATGGGGTGTATGAACCATGTAAAAAATGTTATGATTCATGCTTTAAACATTGGATTTTGGTTTGTCATAAATCCATTCACTCTACTCTCATATGCATAAAGAAGGCAAGTATCTTCATTTGTTTTCTTAACTCAAAGCATCCAACAATGGAGTCTATGATCACTTACTCACATGGTTATTGGAACCGTGGGGATTAAAATTAGAAGAGCGGATGAAAAAATTAATTAGAGAAACTAGCTGAGTTTCAAGATCTAAAATACATAGAATTTCACAGTACATGACTGAAAATAATGGAGTTTTTATAAAATTTTAAGAGCCATAGATTCTATAAATTGAACAGTACATGTATGAAATTTTAGAGTATTAGTATGAATTACACTAATAAAACAAACATTCAAGAAAATGATGAAAATTATGATGAGATCGATTGTGAAAACTGAAAAGAAAGGGTTGAAATGGTGAAATGAGTGATGGAGAGAGATGGGTAAAGAGAGAGAAAGGGGGGGGGGTGTTGAAATTAAAAAATGATTTTTAATAGAAAATTTTTAATTTTTAAAAGTAACAAAAAGGATAAAGTTTATAATTATTTTGACAAGGTTACCGGTCATCGGAGGGCACCAAATCCTTAGTCTACTTTGAAAAGGGTCGTAGATATTAAACTGCCTCTATACTCTATGCTACTTACACATTTTATTTTTTCTATATAAAAAATACAAATAGAATTCATCTTTGAATTTAGGAAGTTATGTAAAACATATCCAAATCTCTTTCTTTCGTTAGAATACCATGTTGTCTTCTTGTAGCAACTTTTATGTCAACTATTGTAGATCTCCATCTCATGGAATCTTATTCTCCCTTACCTATTTTTTTCTTTCTCCTTCTTTTGTACTGTACATCCTCATCTAAGCTTTATCACATACTATATATATATATATAGCATATACATCATTTCAAGAATTAAAAATGCATATATGCCTATCTTGTATTTCGTTCCCTCAAAATGTGGTCGCACACATTTTTTTTAGAATCTTAATTATACTGTGTTATTTATATGTGATATAAAAAATTTAATAACTTCTTATTTTTTATTACAAAAGTGTCAACGCATCCATTTTTCTAGAGAAAATCATCAAAACAAAAATTTCATGTCTCTTTTATACATGCATATCTTATGCCGCAAATATTAGGTCAGTCTACTATATATAGTTGTTAGTTTTTATAAATAAAAAATTCAAAGTTATTTATTCGCTAATATACGGAAATGATTTGTTTTTAGTTTTTCTGTTAAGAGAAAGTTTAGAAAACTCATAATTTACTAGTCAATAAATAGTCAATATGTTCTTTCTCTCTTTTTTTCTTCTCTTAATTTCTCATTCTTCTTCTCTTAATTATACTTATTGATTCTCTTTTGGCTCCCTAATGTTAATTCCATAGCATCTTTGGTTTGTTAACTATAATAATAGTAAAAGGAAATGTATAGGTAACGGATAATTTTTCAACCAACAAATCAGCCAACAAAAAATAGAATATCCAAAACTACTGTTTACTGAATATCCACAATGGAAACTATAGAACATCCGAAACCTAAAGCAACCTCAGCCAACTTTATATCTTTTTACAAACATAACATCCGAAATTTAAAAACAGAACATCCAAAACATAAAGAGATAGAACATCCAATTTAAGTTGTTGACCGATGTTGGTTGAATTTTTATTGGATATCTAAGCCTGGTTGATAATAATAATATTACATGCATGTAATAAAATATATTTGTGAATGAAATATATATGATGTGCGATTTTAATGAACTTACTTAATACGTTATTATTTTAATATCATAGAAAAATAAAATATATATTATAACATTCAATTAGAGGTTATTTTATTACACATATTAAAATATTTTTTACGATAATAGTTGCAAGAATTAGCAAGAAAAAGATCAACTAAATCAAATAATAAACATTATATAATATAAATCATAAAAATGCATTAATAAAGATATGAAATTTGGTGCATACGCTTATCAATTCCTTTTTTAACTATTAAAATATCAATTTCATTTTGAAAATTATATATAATGTAATAATTTTTTATTTTATAAATTATTATATATATGATACAAGGCTCCTAAAATTCTTGGGGCGCCAAAGTCACTAGTAGCCCTTCTTAGATCCATCCCTGTTAGTCATGATATTATAATCAAGAACACTTTACTTGGAAAGTTAGTAGTTAGATGAAATAATTAATTATATTTATTTTTTTAAGAGATATAATTTATAAGATAGTTTCAGAATCTCTATGATAAAAACTTATATAATCAAATTCTTATTTCTTTAAATAAAGACAAACTTTTGGAAACAAGACAATTTGCATTTAATTTTTTTCATATATTTAAAAATGTTTTTAATCATTAGGTACTATTCCAGTACTCCCACAAATAACATCTTCATTTTGATATATGAAACTACAAAATATTAGAAGCATTATTAGCCCATTTTAATTGGTTTCTTAATTTTTAAATAGAAAATTTTGAATTATTTATTTTGTTTTGTTTTAAAAAAATGACATATATATTTAAATTTTTGTTCATTTAAATATTAAAAAGATAATTTAAAAAATAAATTAGGACTCCAAATTATTATTTTTTGAAAATGACTCCGCTAATAAAATTTGTAAAAAAGAATTTTTACGATATTCTAATGTATTAAAAAAAATTTGTTATTGATCAGGAGAAAGAGATTAACTTATTAGACACTAATAATTAAATTTTAATTGATATATAAATCAAATTTTTTAAATTATTTTTGATCACTACAACAAAAGAAAGTATAGAAAATTTTCTAAACATGATGTATATATGGAAATTTTTGTTCTGAAAATGAATATATATCTTTTGTTTTTGGTATTAAAAAATGAATATATGTTAATATGCCCACTCATAATATAGTGCGGTAGCTTTATTTTTTTTTTAACAAGGCCGTAGCTTTATTTTATATCCTCCTAAGAATATATGTGCATATTTCATGTCATAGAAAGACTCGTGAAGAAGAAAAGCTGAATAGTTGGACCAGGGCCCCAAATGTTGATTTGGGAGAAATAATGGTTCCTTGCTAGCTACTTGGATAGAAAGCCTGTCAACTCAAGCATCTCATTCAATTATTGATTGAGTCAGGGTATCCAAATAGATCTTGGTATATCCCACACTTAACATTAATCTTTTAAAATGAAGAAAGATACTCGTGTGAAAATATATATATGCACTCTTCAATATATAGTGTAGGAATATATATAGATATAAAAATATAATGATGGTTGTGATATAATATATTTGTACATCCGAATCAAATAAAATTAACAGTCGAATATAGTATAGGAAACATTTTCAATATACTTAATAAATTAAATATTTTTATATTTTTAATAGTTAATTTTAATTAATTTTTATTATAAATATATATATAATTTAGATCAACCGATTTTCTTAGGATATTTATAGATTTATACAATGTAACATCTGTTAGAATTATATATATATATATATATATATATATATATATATATATTTACCAAACTTAATTAGTGATTGAGTGGGAATACATGTATGGGGCTAAAATTAGAGGAAAACTATAAGTTTACATATTACATCTAATTTATTCCCAAAAAGGTTGCACACAATTAATAAGTTAAAATATTTTCATTAATAATAATTCTATGTAAATAAGTGATTTAATCAATAAATTTCAATTAAATTTTTTATTCTATGTTAAATTGAATATTATTTCGATATTAAATAGAATTTTATTTAGATATTATTTTTTATATTATTTGAGACTAAAATGATATTCTATTTAACATAGAAATAAATAATTTGGCTAAATTTATTGACTAAAATTACTTGTTTAAATAGCATTATCCATAAATTAAATTAACAGAAAAAACAATTATTTACATGATTTCGTTTAAAACTAAGAATTGGCATAGGGAAATAATTGAGATTATTCTTGTTGTTTAATTTATGGTTATTTTACTATGTAATTATTATTGTGCTTGAAAAGTGGCTACAATTTGCTATATCATTAGAATGATTATTATATAACATCTATCTATACCTTAAAGTGAAATTAACCGTGCAGACGGATAAAAAGGGACAGCATAGCCCTTGACCCCAAGGTTTTAAATTTTTTTTAAGAAGTATATATATATATATATATATATATATAATTTGATTTATATACAAAATAACATTATATTAATAATTAAATTGTTAGATATACTTAATTTTTAACCTAACATAATTAAAATTTTAGTCTATATATTATTTATTTTTAATAATTAAATGATAATTAATTATTTCTAAATAGAATTTAAGGTAAAATTCTCAAATTTTTAAAATTCAAAAAATAATCTATATAGATTTTATTATCAATTAATTTTATGATATATTATCGATATATTTTTGTAATACATTTTATATTATAATTATTTATATCAATACATTCATTATTTATTTATATTTATAATAAATATTATTACTTTAAACACACAAAATTATAAAAATACATGTTTATTAAATATATAATAATATATTATTTTTTATGTTATGTTCGAATTGTAATATTTTTTATCTTATTTAAAATTTCGCGAATGATGAATATTTTTTATATAAAATTACTAATTATTTTTTTAATTGAGTCATGAATCGAATTCAATTTTTGTTAGCTGAGTATTGATAGGCCTAACTCAGTGACTTAACTCAGTTCGAATTAATTCTAACCCTATTTTTGGCCCCGCAGAGTTAACTTTCTGGATCGGCCCCTGAGTCCATGCTGCCTTTTTAAAGATTATAATTGTTAGAAAGAGAAAAAAAATATACAATAGAGAGAGATTGATGAGAATTATGTATTGCAATTGTGAGAAATAAGGTACAAAATACAAGCTATTTATAGGTAAAAATCATAATAAAAATATTAATGCCTAATATTCTATATTTATGAGGCGTATCATATTAATAATTATAAATATACTAATTGATAAAATAATATCTCTAACATCCCCCTCAAACTCAAGTGTCAACTTGAGTTTGAAAATTGATAAATAGAGATATCGAAACAAGGGTGCAGAATTGATAGAACGGGTGCAGACGGAACTGCCGGAACGGGGTGCAGACGGAACTGCCAAAACGGGATGCAGACGAAACTGCCACACGGGGTGCAGAGGAACTGCCGAAAAGGTGGAGATGGAACTCCCAGCCCACGGAGACACTGTCGAAATTGTCGAGGTGGAGACAGAACTCCCACGGAAAGACTGACGAAACTGCCGAGGTGGAGACGGAACTCCCACAAAGAGACTGGCGAAACTGCCAAGGTGTAGACGAAACTCCCATGGAAAGACTAATGAAACTATCGAGGTGGAGATGAAACTCTCACAAAGAAACTGACAAACTGAAAAGATGATCAGAAAAGGGAGTAAAGTAATGGTGGAGTTAGAACAAGGGGAAGAAAGTGATAGCATCAGTGGTAATGATGGCATTTCACGGAGGATGCCATTACATAATCTCCATCAGGAAAAAAATTGGAAAGGGTGAAATAATACACAATAGAGAGATTGATGAGAATTATGTATTGCAATTGTGAGAAATAAGGTACAAAATACAAGCTATTTATATGTAAAAACTATAATCAAAATATTAATGTCTAATATTCTACATTTATGAGGTGTATCATATTAATAATTATAAATATACTGATTGATAGGATAATATCGCTAACAATAATCTATTAAAATCTATCTATCTATTAAAATATAAAAGGTATATGGTTATAGGTTCAATGCTTGACATTTGGATGCCTAATTCTGATGACAAGTGGCCTTCCTTATTACTTTACAAATATCTAGCAATGAGTAGTTCTTTAAGCAATAAAAAAAGTAAAATTCATAGGCGGGTAAATTTAAAATTGAAATTCTGATCATTTATTATTTTTCAAACAATAAAAAAGCCAAATTTATGAGTAAAATTAAAATTGAATTTTTGGTCATTTATGAAATGACGTTTTTTTGGCATGTCATTTATGGTGTTTGAATGGAATGAATAAATTGAAATTATGGTCATTAAGGATTTTTTTTTAAAATTTAAAAATGTCTATAAATGAGCAACTATTGATATTGTTTGTGATTATATTCTCTAACGAAAAACCTAGCTTTCCAAACTTTCTCTTTTTCCTTTTCAAAATAATCAATGGCAAAAATTCTACTTTTTCAACCTCTTTTAATTATCTTCTTTCTGAATCTTTGTTATTGTTTTAATTACAGAACAAAAAAAAAAGCAAGGTTGAGGATGTTCTTAATGGGGTAAGTTCGTAAACCTAGCACATGAACAAAAAACGAAAAAAAAATTTGCGTTCTATCTTTTCTACTTTTTCATTATAAGGTTAGATATTTCATTGTTTGGTATTTACTTCAACATTATTTGATTAATTTTTGTTCTATGATTAATTTAATAAAAATTATTAATTTAATTGACTCTTTCTCTTTTTTTAATAAGTAAATTCTAACTATTTGTTTATGCAGATTATAGAGTCCCATAGAAAACTTATAATATCTTGAGGAAGATGGATTTGATAATCAGAGTTTTTCTTACTAACATCGGCATAATTAGCTTTGTCCTCCCTTGATCTCTTAAATGCATTCTTCTTTTTAGTTTCTTGAACATGTTATGCAAATTTGACTTATAATTGCATTTTTTAAGGACTGAGATAACTAATAAAATTTTTTGGGACTCATTTGAAAAACGCAATGTTTTTTAAGAACCAATTTAAATATTAGCCCATATATTTTTCTTGATTTGCATCATTAATTTGAGTTTGAGAGAGGTTATGATACCAAAAATTTCAATAAACTGATTTTATGGTTTAATAGGTGAAGTTAGAAATAATTGATTATCTTCCATATATCATTTGGATACTGATAATAATTTGTAGGGCACTAATTTTATGTTTTTATCATTATTGTTTCATTTATATTAATTTGACATACTAACATTAACTATTTATTATTTTCAATTCTCAGCATATAAGACTTCTAACCTTTTCCTAGATTATGGGTGGGATGACCTATGAGGATGAAGTGAATTGGAAAATATGGTGATAATGCAAAATTATTTGTTGATATTCTTTTTGTTGTTCAATGTTTAGGTTTAACTTTTAATCTATTCATTCCCCTATCTGTTGATTTCAATATAATTTTATTTTTTCTTTTGTATCTCTTTACTTGTCAAATGTAATACTCAAATTTATTCAAATTATTTATTTGAGTCACGTGTCTATTATTTTAGCTTTTTTAAATTTTTTTATTCTAACTCTATTGCCATTAACATATTCACTATGCAAACTGAATTCTTTTGAGGGGCTAAGGTCTAAGAGGTACAACTTGTATCAATGTGATGTAAAAGTTGTTTTTTTTATAATTGTTATTTTTTATTATTTATTATTATGAAATTTGTAAAATTCATATAACTTATGGCATTATAAATACAAAGAATTTTTTTTAATTGTAAAGTAAAATAATAACAAATTTTTTAATATAACTATAATAGATCAAATTTATTTTTTCAAAAAATTTTAATTAATTGATACACTAATGATTTTAAAATTTATAAATTAGTTTAAATTAAATAAAATTGTGCCTTGCGCAAAACGGGGGTTTTACCTTAGGTGACGTTCCCTAATATTTTAGTGTATAGCAATGGGTGATCATTCAAGTCATTAAAAAGTGCAATAAAAAGCATATTAATATCATTCTCTGAATTTTAAATTGAAATTAAAATTGAAATTTTATGAAATTTAAAATTGAAATTGAAATTGAAATTTTATGAAATTTAAAATTGAAATCCCTTAAATTGAATGTATTCAAGCAATAAAAAAGGTCAGGTGCATAGGAGTAAACTTAAAAGTGAAAATCCCTAAAATTTATTGTCATTCAAGCAATAAAAAGGTCCGGTTTATAAGGGTAAATTTAAAATTGAAAATCCTTTAAATTTATATATGCGAAATAATGAATAATAATATCCTAATAATTATACCTCTTTAAACATTCAAGATTTAACAAATATACTAATATCTATGAAAAGAAATGGGGATGATTTGAAGATAAACAAAATCTTAAAAAAAAATCCTATTTTTTAGAGTTTACTGTTGTTAGGATAGTAATGATGTAAATTTTTGAATTCACCAAATGAAAGATAAAATATACAAAAAATATAAAAATAAAAAATATTTTAAATAATTTAACAAATTACATCATACTTTAAAAAAATCTTTTATTTTTTACAGATTAGGGTATCAAATTTAAATTATCGATTTTAGTGTAGACTATTTTTAATTCTAATTACATCATTAAATATATAAAAGAAAATCACTAATTCTAGTGTTGAAAATAATCAAATTTATTTATTCGTAAATTAAAAAATCATATATTGATAATACTATTCCGTGAACGGGCAATACCTAGTTATATAATTATAGGTAACATTTGACTCAAATGAAATAAGTTAAAAGTGTGTTATATAAAACCTTAACAATAACAGATAATATGCATTGAAATAAGTTCCTCTTGGAAAAATCATCACGTGTTAGTAAAATTGATTAATTTTCTTATTTTGTACGAGAAAAATAAATAATAAATTATGTATATTTTTTGGGACATTGATCATATATTCTCTTTCGGGCCTGAAGAAAATAATACTCTTTCGGGCCTGAAGAAAATAATACATTACGAAGATGATGATTCAGCTGTGGGAATATTTGCTGGGCTTGGTCCTGTTGTTCACTCTCATTGGTTGGACCACATGAATCTACTTTTGTTTTTAATCTTTTCAAATTAAGACTGAAAAATAAAACAAGAATCTTATGACTTGTCAAATTAGAATTTGCCAAAAAGAAACCTTTCTTTTTCCTTGTAGTGTGAGTTTTATAAAAGAAAATATATATATTTGGAATGAATATTTTGGCCAATATATCTATGTAAAAATCCCACTGGGTTGGGCCTAGGAATCAACATATGCGCACAAAAACATGTGGGGCTGAAAACTAAAAATTTGTATAATGATAAAATATAAGGTTGGTTAAAAAAAAAAGGTTAATGGTCTTTGTCCCCCAAAAAATTTGTTAATGCTCAAATTATTCTCTCTGCTAATAATTGTCCATATAAAACATTAACTGGCATATCAACATCTTAAAAACGATATTATTTTGATTTATAAGAGTTGGTTGAGCAAAAACAACATTATTTTATATACAATAATTATACACAACCAAGTAATTTTGCCAACCAAGTCCAATCAAGCTCCTTACTCACACGCGCTTGTTTTTTCCTCTTCTGTTACTACGTTTTTTTTTTCTTCTCTTCATCGAGTTAAGAAGTGGATCGGAGGAGAACGATGATGACGGTAGCGATGACGACGACCACGATGACAGCGATAACGACGGCGGAGGATGAGGAGAAATGGGTGGAGGAGGAGCAGCAGCGGACGAAGGTGAAGGAGAAGCACCAACAGCAGAAAGAGAAAGAGGAGGCAGAAGGAGAAGGAGGAGGAGGAGGAAGAGGAGGAGGATGGTAATATCATTGTCAGTAGAGAAGAAGAAGAAGATGGAGTACATTTGAGTACATTA
>JASCZI010090647.1:20995-42242 GCA_036250425.1 Stylosanthes scabra | reverse complement strand
AAATTTCGTTTCTGTTTTCGTGACCCAAAGTCACGCATAGACGTAAACAAGACCACGCCCAGGCGTGGGTTCATCACCAAATCCGTTTCTGTTTTCATATAAATTCCATTTCTATTTTCATATAAATTTCGTTTCTGTTTTCATGACCCAAAGTCACGCCTAGGCGTAAACAAGACCACGCCCAGGCGTGGGTTCATCACCAAATTCGTTTCTGTTTTCATATAAATTTCGTTTCTCTTTTCATGTAAATTCCGTTTCTGTTTTCTTGACCCAAAGTCACGCCTAGGCGTAAACAAGACCACGCCCAAGCGTGTGTTCATCACCAAATCCGTTTCTGTTTTCATATAAATTCCGTTTCTGTTTTCATGTAAACTCTGTTTCTATTTTTGATATAAAATTCATTTATGTTTTTCATGCAAATTCCGTTTCTATTTTCATTCAAAATTCGTTTATGTTTTCTTAGAATATTCAATTCAATTTTTCATCAACAATAACAACAACAGCAACAACACCAACAACGTAAATAATGGAAGAAGAGGACGAAGAAGAGAAAGAAGAAGAGGATGAAGAAGAGGAAGAAGAAGACGACGACAATGACGACGACGACGACAATGATGGCGGCTGCAGCGACGATGGCGATGGCGAAGGCAAAGCAAGAAGGAGGAGGAGGAGGCGCTGCAGAAGAAGAAGAAGAAGATTGGGGGAGAGTGAACGCGCATTTGAATTTTGAGGGAGAGTAGTGAACGCGCGTGTGAGAGTGAGAGTGAGGAAAAAAAACTTGGTTGAATTTAGTTGGGGTAATTGTTTGGATGTGTAGTGGTATTGTTTTATATAATTATAATAAATATAGAAGTTAAGGAATGATTTTCATTGTTCATACAAAATGGCATATTTTTATTTAAACAACACTACATAGACAAGGATTCAAAGTTATCTTATTTATTTCTAGAGTTTGTTGTTTCTTAAGCTTCAAAAGAAAAAGAATTTAGAATAAGGTAAATTAAAAAGTGAAAGTTACAAGAAGTGAAAAAAAAAATAATAAAAGAGGTTTTATACTAAAGATGTGATATTGTGGTAGCTGCAATTGAATGATAGAGTATCCAGAAATCAGTACAACATAAGATGAAAAGCATTCCAAGTTTAAAGAGAATTTAAATAAAAATTGATATTGAATGAATGATCTACAAAGCCAACAGCTACATGCAATTATATATCATAGCACTGTACCTCACCAGAAGATGAAACCCTAAAACCAATTTTTCATATTCCAAGCTGTCATAAGAGCTGGTCTTCTTCGTAACTTCTCACAATATTGTAATTTAATTTCTCTATGTTGTTTCCTTCAGTAAATTTGATTTTTTAAAATAAATTAATAAACTTCAATCTACTCTTTTAAGCGTCAAAGGGCCATGCAACCTCTTAAAAGAAAGATGTCCTCCTCATGCCTTGTATTTAATTGATGATCACAATTCATATTTTGAATAGAAGAATAAAAAAAACTTATTTTATCATAGCCTTCCCTTGGTTGGAATTGTTGGAACCAAATCTTATCATTAATGAGCTTATATGTCATGCCTATAATGCGTTTAATTTGATAAAGATGTGCGTAGGCCACCAAAAAGACAAGATTTTCTTCATATATTTATTATGCTAGTAAGACAATCAAGTGTAGAAGATTAAATTGCACTGAGTAGTTATAAATTTAGACTCTTATCATGTTGTAGCCCTAGAGTTATTTTTGGAGTTAATTAATTCTTGGTATCTAAAATTTGCAATTTGTACTCAAAATAGTACAGTTGAAATTTCCGAAACTATTTTGATATAAACTAAAAATTTCAAAGACTAAAATAAAATTTAACCAATTAATTTTATTCGATTAATAAAAAGAACAATACGAAGTCTTTGGTAAATAATGGAGAATATATAATTTTTGCTATTTTTATAAACTAAAATTTTTTTTCTCTCATTTCTATTGAAGAGACTCTACTCTATTAAGATTACGGAGGAGGAAAGTTCACAAAAAATATCAACATCAAGCTAAAACATCAATAGATTAAACCAGTGATATAGCAATTTTAATAATATCTGTAAAAAATGTTATCATTAAAATTATTATATTATTTGTTTTT
The DNA here is from genome assembly GCA_036250425.1 of Stylosanthes scabra. Lineage (NCBI taxonomy): Eukaryota > Viridiplantae > Streptophyta > Magnoliopsida > Fabales > Fabaceae > Stylosanthes > Stylosanthes scabra. The sequence goes on along the minus strand of JASCZI010090647.1, from coordinate 40,113 downwards.
GACATTATCATTAAGATGATAATAGTTCTAATAAATAAAAGATAGACTTAACATTATTATCCTACTCACAACGTTAAAAGAAGCAATTTTCATTTTCATTTTTTCATTTTGCCTTAATAGAGCTATGTCCATCTATGTCCTAAAATCTTCCATCAAATGCTTTTAGCATAGTATATAGCTGCTAAATTTCTAAATTTCTCTCTTCCACTCGTGCAACAAACTCATTAAAATCACCCATGTAATAATAGTAAAATCTATCAATAGTGTTCCACTTTTCTTAGATATCTTAGAGTATGGATCAGTTAACAATTTATTATGCTTAACTATCCTATATCCCATGTCCAAAAAAACTATCCCATATCATTTTTCTAATATTATTGGTTCTATTATTATAATTTAATTTAATAATATCAACAAAAGTGATCTTTTATTGAGATGATACATATATGGTTAGGGTGATTATGATGTATATATTTTTCAATGAGTAATACTAGGGAGTCAATATTAGGGAGTTCATAGGGAGTCCATGAGTATAGTTAGGGAAATAATGAGTGGTAAAAAAGAAAAGAAAAAAGAAAAAAAATTGATATTAGCTCCCTATGAGCTCCCTAACATTGGCTCCAAGACTTTCTCTATATATATATATATATATACCCTATAAAATCATTTTACAATAGCATATTTTTCACTTTAGAAAAATTAGGAAATTATAGTGAATTATGTATTTTCTTTCATGTATATTGAAAAAGAGAAAGTCTTGGGAGCCAATAATATTGATATGTATATATATAACATAAGGTCACATACCGATTATAATTTTATTTTTACCTTAAAAAGTACAATAATATTGATATTTATATCAATCAAGAAGTTATATGTATTATTTTAACCTAAAAAAGTGTATCAGATACACAAAAGTAGTACATATATCATTCTTGATATTGTTAAGGTGTGTGGTAAGTTAATTTATCATTGTTCTTCCACCAGATCCAGATTCTCTCTGACAGTTAAAGAAGAGAGCAGCAACAGGCAAGCCAAGATTGTAAAGCTCAGCAAACTCTCTTGTGTTGAAGTTTTGCCTCCATCCAGGAGCATAAACTGTTTGTCTTCCTAGTTGTTGAAACAACACAAACACATAACGGTGAATCCCCATTGATGGTCGTGGACTTTCGTAGTTCACTATGACATTACCTACATATATACAGAGAAAGAGTTCAAAGTCAAATAATGATATATAATTTTTCTATTTTCAAATACAATCTTAGAATGTTAATTATGTACAAAAAAATTTTTATAGTTGACTTTTATTATTTGATTAGAGAATGGTTGGGTGCAATAGCTCGGATTATTTTAGATATTGCAATTTGTTATATATGTATAAAGTATTGGTGTCACTGTCTAGAATTCAAGGTTTTTTATTTAAAAAAATATTCACAACATGATATTAATGATTCTTATTAACTAGTGCTTTTAAATAAAATAGAAGGTTATCCAAAAAAAACTATATAATATTATTTAAAATAGAATAGCTTATGCATGTACATTTATAGTTTTATCATGAATTATTTTTTTTAAATATTTAGATTAGATTCGTAGCAGAAATAATTTCTGATAAAAATTTAAGCTTTTAATAAAATAATTTATCACATAATTATATGTTTTAACATTTGGGAGGATGGGATGAGTGGAAGTTGGAATGTGATGCTCCACAGATATTATTTTGGGTTATCCCCCACTATAGATATGCATTTATGATAAATGATTCGTATATATGCTTTTCGATATAATTCTAATAAAAAGGTTTCTACACAATTTTTTTTTTGGGCTTGGCAAGTATACCATTTAAATGATATTGTTTCAAATGATGCATACGTGTCAAAATAATATCAATAGTTTTATTTAAAGCAAATAAAAAATATGTAAAATTTTTATAGACTAACCAAAAGTAGCCCCTGTTGTTGCTGGAATATCAGTCACCAACCTGAAGTATTGAAGGTTAGTTAGTATTTTAGCCTATACATAGTTGATATTTACATATTTATTAAAATAATATAAGAAAAAAATGATTAAAAAGAAAAATAGAAAGTATGCCATTCTATAAATAAATATATAATTTTCTACGTAGCTAGGAATTATTTTTAAGAAAAATATAATATCATTCCTTTTTTTTATAATTTTACTTCTTATATAATTTTTCTGCATGGTATTTGTATGATTTTATTAATAAAAAGGGGTTATATTATCATATATTTTTTATCTGTGTATTTATATCCTGTTTCTGACTTCAGTTTTCAATTTTTACTTATATCTTCTTTAAAAGTGCTCAAATATAAAAGGAGTACATAGGATAACATAATATAGTATATAAATTACATAAAAATAACAAAATAAAAACAAGTTATACATTTTCAATACCCCTTAACATTTCATTTTACTAAATCTTAGGTTCAAAGTACTTGATTTACTTACCAATGAAGGTACTCTCTACAATTAGGGTTACTTGGACTAGGTGCATCTGGGTCAACCATAACCTATATATAGTAGAAGAAAATAAAATAAAATAAAGTAATAATATACAATCAGGTATAAATATATACATATTCAATTATATTGATGAAAATAAAACAAAATTTATTTGAATTTACATAGTGAAAAAATTCTTAGTTAATATATCACTCTAATATATACTAAATACTTTTTTGGATCACAAATGTTCTCCAATGTACAAAGAGTAAAAAAAAATTATATGTTCTAACATTCACGATTATTTACACAAGTTATAACTATATAACTAAAATGATAATGAGAAATTATTGCAAGCATTGAAGTAGCTTTTTGTTATTTTTTTCCCTAAAGACTTTAGATCAAAGTTAGAGTCAAAGTCATTCTATTTTAAGTTAGTTTCTTTCCTTAGAAAAGTGTTAAATATAAATTAAATGATCTCTCAATCATAAAATGGGGGTATGTATATATATACTTAATAAAATGAGATAAACTTTGTTAAAATTGTCCAATAAAAATCTTTGTTTAAAAATAAATATAGATTACTAATAGTATTTTGGGAAAAAAATATATTTTGAACAAGTTAACTTAAAATCGGCCAGTTATCTAGTTTGATCCTATATAAAAACCATTAATCAAAGAACTAGTTAAAAAATTTGAAAAACTAGTTAAATAATTGGTTAATCAATTGAACCAATTTGATTTTTTCAGTGGTTAACTAATTTAAAATAATAAAATACAAATTATTTTAAAAAAAGTTATATATTTTTTTAAGTAAATGAGAAAGTATAGGTAATCAATATTTTTCTAACCAATAAATCAGCAAACAAAATTTAGAACATCTGTAACTATTATTTATAAGATATCCACAATATAAGTAGAATATCCGAAACCTAATTAAAGAACATCTGAAACCTAATAAATAGAACATCCAATTTTAGCTGAATTTTTGTTGATTACCTAACATTATTGAACATAAATATATTATTTTATTATCATTAGTTCAACCTTCGTTAAACTTCAATTAAACCAAACCTTTAAATCTTTATTGGTTCAATTAACAAGTTGGTCTTCGCAACTTTACTTTTACCTCAACATTATTTCAGGTAAATTAAATATATATTAATAAAATAAAACTAACTTTAAATATAAAATGAATAAATAAATAGTATAGAGTAGTAAGAGCATTTATTTGATCCATTTGACCAAAGAATTTTTGGAAATATTGTTAGGAAGATTATTGTTCGTACCAGGGTGTAGAAATTCCTGAGGTCATCTCCACCAATAGTGACTCTAGGCTGGTTGACTACATGAGAAGGCCTAAACTCACACCCATTGCTTACATCTCTATTACCATATGACACTCTCATAGGGATTGTGCTTTGAAAAGGGTCTAACACATCCCCAATCACTCTTCCAACAACAAGAGGGTTCCTGCTACCACTAGGCATGGCGTATAGTAGTAGTAATAATATAATTGTCGACCACTATATATGTCTATATATGTATTTATGTTCTTCACTTATTAGTTAACAAGACCCATCTGGGGTAACTGCTATTTATACCGAACTATCTAGGAGGGAATTAAGCTAAGGGATATATGAGATGTTATTATTATTATTATTCTTGAGCTGTATGTGTCTGCCTGGTGCATGTCAAATATCTTGTTATTGCTTTACGTGTGCAAATTTAGAGGAACAAATTAAATTTAGGAGAAAGTGATGTTCTAGATGGAAACCAAACAATTTGAATTTTATATATTGAGTGATTTAATGTATTATAAGCTATATGTTTTTTCTTGGATGCATGATGAGTCACCAGAGGCCATGGAGGATTATTGTTAGATGTTTTTCCTAATGAAGGAAAAAGCTGCCTTGCCAAAATAGGACCTAGTTAGTTTGTTGGTGTTTGTCAACTGCATGTTATGTCAAGTGATGAAGGTGCAGACATAAGGCTGCATGCATGCTTGGCATAATGATGATTCTTTTGTGCATTCTGGTTGTGTAAAGAGAGAGATGCATATAGCTGCCATATCAAATAAAATCATGGATAACTTCTTTTTAGAGTTGTGTAGTTTTTCTTGCACCAGACTTTGCTACTCAAATGTCGTAACCCCAAAAAGAAATATTTAAAAATATAAACATGGTTAATTATTTGCATACTAATTTGAATTATTAAAATTAATAATCATATATTATAAATACATATATAATTTAATTTATTTTAAGATTGAGTTAAAGTAAGTCTGAAAGACTTTGCTACATAATACTTCACCCAATCAAAGTCAAGTGTTTCACCCTATGCTTTTTCTAAATGCTATGATTATACTTGATGTCCAGGTGCATAAATTAATTATTATCCAATGTCAATACAGTGAATTGGAACTACTAGTTGGAGGCTGCAATAGCAACAAAATGTATTTTCTTGCCTACAAAATATGGGAAAATCTAAATAAGATTATATATCATTTGATCTTTACACAAGTAAATAAATATAAATTTTATTTGTATATCAAAATCAACCATTAAAATCAATCATTATTGTATAATACTTATTAAAATACAAAATATATGTGTAATTTAATTATTTTTAATACGTATATAATATTTCAACATGTATTTATTGATGTCTGATTGGTTGGCTGATTTTAATATAACCCTAGCCTAACACAATAAATATTATATTTTTACTTTATAAAAAGATAAACCACCAGAATATCCTCAAATTACTAGTTTCTTAACGAGAGTACCTTTTAAATTTGTTAAAGACAATAATTTTTTCAAAACTATTTTAAAACGCCGACAAAAGTACTCAAGTTTTGTGCTTTCAAAAAAACTTTTAAGATTTGATTTTGATGTATTTTTTTTTATAAGGATGATTAATTTATATTCTTAAAAATTAGTGATTTACTCAAAAGTATTTTTTTCATTTTCTGTTCAATAAAAAAAATAAAATTTTAGTCCAATTTTTATGTTTGTCAAATATAAAAGTCATTTTTCATTTATAAAAAAATAATATTTTTTATCAAAAATATTTTAGACAATACTTTTGTTAGCAACTTAATAATTTAAAAATATTTTTGGTAATTACTCTAGAAGCAAACCTCGTAATTTTTGAAGAAAAAAATAACAAGGAATCAACTAGAAAAAAAATGATATTCAATATAAAATATTAGCCATTTCACTCATGCATATGCTAAATAGCAAAAAATATATGATTATATTCCAAAAACAATTTCTAAATTAGTTATTATATATTTATAATATTGTTACGGACAATGAGGCCTAGTCCGCTAATTAATAGCCAATTTACTTGGTCCATAAAGTCAAAGATCAGATTAAAAAGGAAGGATTTGATAGGATCATAAGAGTTTCCGTCCGAATCTTAATCACCAACAGCTATATAAACTAGGGGAAACACCCCCAAGATGCGCATTCTCTAAACCATAACCTCCCATATTAGCCCTAGAATCTCATAATCCTTATTCTGGGATCCTAATGCTATTCTCTCATCATATCAACTAGGGTTGGGAATGGGCCGGGCTACTCGACGGGGGCTCGTTTTAGGCTCGGCTCGGCTCGTCTTGTTTTAGTAAATAGGCCAGGCATGGGCTTTTTATAAAACCTATTTGTTAAAAAGGCTAGGCCATGGGCTTTGAGAAAAGCCTATAAAGCTCGTTGGGCCAGCTCGTCAAAATATTATTTTTATAAAAAAAATTATATTAATTAACTTAAACTTTCAATTATTCTTTCATAATATAAAAAAAACAAAACAAAAAGCTAAGAATAGCTAAGACTAAAGTCAAAATTATAACTTTTTCTTTTGAATTTATGTTTATGGACTATAATTTAATTATAAGTATGATGATAATATCTGATTAATAATAATTGACACATAAATGAATTATAATTCATAAATTATATATATGTTTCAAGATGCATCTAATGTTAATTAATTTAGATTTTCTAAGTTTATTATTGAGTTATAATTCATAAAGTCCATTTAAGATAAGCTCGCGGGCTTGACAAGCTTTTAAACAGGCCGAGCTCGAGCCTGGAAAAAAGCCTATAATGGGTAATAGGCCTAGGCTTAGGCCATATGTTTACAACATGGGCCAAGCTCGTCTAAGTCAAAGCTCAGCTCGGCTCGGCCCATTCCCATCCCTAACATCAACCACCTTCTTCGAATTCAATCCTTGGACTCTTCCGAGCTCGGAAGAAACATTCTCTCTCACTCATTCTCATCGTTTATTCTCTCTCACAACTAAGGTGCATTGGATCGTTGTTTGGTACGTCTGTGTTTAACATTGGCGCCGTCTGTGGGGAGATAGACTTTAGAATTGAGTCGGGAGACGAAAACTAAACCTCCGAGCCAAAGATGGTGGATGCTCAGCACAACAACGAAGGTGGTGACGAGAACATACCTCTGTACACCCCGGAGAAGGGAATGATCCCTCAGAACAAGAATATCCAACAGATGGAAGCTGCCCTGAGAGAACTCATCGAGAGACAAACTCGGGAAGCAGAGATCGCCTCCGAGGCGATGAAAAGGCGGAAGCCATGGCCGCCAGACAGCAAGCCTTGTTGGAAGAAGCTGAAAAGCGCGATCAGAAGTTGAAGCAAAAGCTCCAGAACTGGCTCTCTTTCAATGACGAGGACGAAGGGGTGGGTGACTCACGCTCCCGTACGTGGAAGCCGTCGACTACGGTCGGAAATCCACCAGCAAAGGAAAACAACAAACATCCCTTCTCACTCGCAATCCTCTCGGAAGAGATCCCCAAAAAGCTCAAGTACCCGGTGGATATGGAGCCGTACGACGGAAGCAGTGATCTGAAGCATCACCTCGATGTCTTCAACAATAGGATGGTGTTCTTGAATGCTTCGGACACTATAAAGTGCAAAGCTTTTTCCGTGACCCTAAAAAAGGACGCGCTGACATGGTTTAACTCTTTAGCACCCGGAAGCATCAAAAGCTTCTCCGACCTGTCTGGAAGTTTTCTGAAAAACTTTACCACACGGAGAAAGCTCCCAAAGACATGCCTGAATCTCTATTCGATTGTGCAGAAGCCGGAAGAGCCCCTGCGGGACTATCTGGACCGCTTCAACACCGAGTGCACCCAGCAGATTGAAGGACTGCAACGTCAAGCAACCCTCATGGCGTTGGTTAAAGGCCTCCGAGAGGATACCCCATTCCTCAAAAGCCTTACCAAAAGGCCACCCAAAACAATGGAAGAGATTCAAGATAGATCTCACGAGTACTTGCAATATGAAGAAGGACAAACGACGGTGAAAACTGACCGTGACAAGAGGAAAGCTACTCGGAAGGATCTGCCGCGAGAAGACCGCAACAGACGGGAGCAACGTTCCGACAGGTCCTACTACAAACCACTGAACGTCTCACTGCAATCTTCCTTCATGAAGTGTCCGAAGTAGAAAAAATCCCTGCACCACGGGCAATCAAAAACACCCACAGAGGTGACCGGAATGCCTACTACAAGTATCACAAGCAGAACGGTCAAGACACGGAGGATTGTCGTGATCTCCTCGAATTTGTCGAGAAGGGGTTGAAGAAGGGAAAGTTCTGTGAATATACCGGAAGAAGTAATGATCGAAGAGACGACAGAAGGATAAGACAAAGGGTAGATAGCCCGGATAAGTCTACTGAAGGAAAGGATGAGCCCAAAGAGGATACCACCAGAGAAATCAAGATGATCTCTGGAGGGTTGCTGGATGAGGGAAACCCACCGTCCCGTAAAAGAAGTAAACACTCATGCCTTGCTGTCGAAGTCATGCCAAGCACGTTACATGACAAACCATCTCCAGAAATCACTTTCTCCTCGGAAGAGATCGGAAGAACCACCGACACTCTAAATCCCCCCTAGTGATCTCCATGGATGTCATTGATGCAACGATCCGACGGGTCTTCGTAGATCAAGGAAACTCCGCAGACATCTTCTTCCGACGTTGCTTTGATGCACTCGGACTCACTAACAAAGACCTAGAAAGTCATTCCGACGAGTTGGTCCGTTTCTCTGGTGAAAGAGTAACACCAGATGGGTTTGTGACGCTATGGGCCATTATAGGTGACCCACCAAATAGACGGAGCACAAAAGTAAGGTGGCTGGTGGTCAACCACAACTCCGCCTACAATACAATCTTGGGAAGACCGACCCTCAACAGAATAGGGGCAGTTGTAGCGACCTCCATCCTGACAATGAAATTTATCACTAACGGAGGAAAAGTAGGAGTTCTCCGTGGTGATAAGCAAAAAGCGCTGAAGTGCCATAACGCCACCTTACACATCTCCAAAGAGCAAGTTCCAAAGCTCGAGAAGCCAGATACGACCAAAGGATGCCTCCTAGTGGACCATGAGCCACCAGAGAAGAAAATGCAAGAAAGACCAAAGCCGGAAGAGGATCTCCAACAAATCCAAATAGGGCAAAAGTCCGAGCAAGTAACTATGATTGCAAAGAAGTTGCCAGAAGAGCTGAAGGGAAAATTGACTCAATTCTTGAAGTCAAATTCCGACCTCTTTGCATGGATAGCGGCTGATATGCCTGGGATTGATCCGAATTTTTCCAGCCACAAGCTATCCATCATACATGATAGCAAACCGGTAGCTCAGAAGCTCCGGCGAATGAGCCCAGAAAAAGTGGCCGAAACCAAGAAGCAGGTTCAGAGCCTCCTTGAAGCGGGATTCATCCAAGAAGTTAAATACCCCACATGGCTTAGCAACGTGGTGATGGTACCGAAGAGCAATGGAAAGTGGCGAATGTGCGTCGACTACACTAGCCTGAACAAGGCGTGTCCTAAAGACCCATAGCCACTCCCAAGTATTGATGGGCTGGTAGACAAAGCTTCCAGGTACAAGTTCTTGTCATTCATGGACGCCTACTCCGGATACAATCAGATACCAATGTATCCTGGAGATGCCGAAAAGACGGCACTCATCACTCCCATTGGCAGCTTTTACTACAAAGTAATGCCATTCGGATTGAAGAATGCATGGTGTACATATCAAAGGCTCATGGACAGGGTGTTCAAAGAACTACTGGGGGGCATCCTTGAAGTATATGTTGATGACATGCTGGTCAAGGAAAAAGCGGAAGAGGAATTAATCCCCAATTTGGAGAAAGTCTTTAGCAAACTGAGGGAGCATCAAATGCGCCTGAATCTAGCAAAGTGCGCCTTTGCAGTCGAGACCGGAAAATTCCTCGATTTTATGCTAACCAATAGAGGTATTGAAGCCAACCCGATAAAATCCCAATCCATTATCTCCATGAAGCAGTCGGAGTCTCTGAAAGAGGTACAAATGTTGACTGGCAGGCTAGCAGCCCTCTTCAGGTTCTTAGCAGCCTCAGCTATGAAAGCAGCCCCCCTATTCAAGTTGATGAAGAAAGGGGTGGAGTTCAGGTGGACGGAAGAGTGCGAAGAAGCTTTCAAAAGCTTCAAAGAGTACATATCCGCACCTCCAATCCTAGTCAAGCCGGAACCAGGGGAGCCTTTAATAGTTTACTTAGCCGCAACTGAAGAAGCAGTGGCTAGATCCCTAATCCAAGAAAAAGATAAAGTGCAGCATCATGTGTATTTCGTAAACAAAACCCTATAAGGAGCAGAGCTGAAATACCAAAGGTTGGAAAAGTTAGCACTAGGGCTGATCGTAACCGCCAAAAGACTGAGACAGTATTTCCAAGCCCATCCCATTATTGTCAAAACGGATCAGTCGTTAAGACAAGTGTTGCAGAAGCCAGACCTAGCCGGAAGAATGCTGAGCTGGTCAGTGGAGCTCTCGGAGTACCACATCAGCTATGAAGGAAGAACGACAATAAAAGGGCAAGTGATGGTTGACTTCATTGTGGAACTCACTCCGAATGCCGCAAACCCCGAATCTTTGGCATGGGTCCTCCATGTAGATGGATCCTCAAATAACAAAGGAAGCAGAGGGACCGTGCTACTTGAAGGACCAGACGGAGTCACCATAGAAATGACAATAAAATTCCAATTTCAGGCAAGTAACAACCAGGCGGAATATGAAGCGTTGATAGCAGGCTTAAGACTGGCGAAAGAGGTCGGAGTTCTAGAGCTGGAAATAAGGTCCGACTCTCAAATCGTCACCTCCCAAGTGAACGGAAGCTATCAGGCTAAGGATTCCCAAATGGCCAAGTACCTGGAGAAAGTTAAAGACCTTCAAAGCTCTTTTCAGCAAGTGCAAGTGAAGCACATCCCTCAGAAGGAGAATGACCGAGCGGACACTCTGTCAAAATTTGCAAGCACCAAACCAAGCGGAAACAACCGCACACTGATCCAAGAGATCAAAGAGAAACCCTCCACTGATGAACCCAAGAGGTGCTTGTAGTCTCGATTGAGAGCAACTGGAGAAAACCTATCATCGACTTCCTTGAAAAAGGGATCCTCCCAAAAGAAAAATGGGAGGCAAACATGATGAGAAGGGACAGCGAATTACGTGATAGTGGGCGGCGAGTTGTACCGGAGGGCAACGGCTATGCCCCTGCTCAAATGCGTCGAAAAAGAGCGAGTCCCCACCATCATAGTAGAAGTACATGAAGGAGCTTGCGGCCAACACCAAGGAGTGAAAACCATCATTCGGAGAATCCTTCTAGCTGGAGTATGGTGGCCTCACATGAAGATTGATGTCATGCAATACATCAAGAAGTGTCGAATGTGCCAAGAGCACGCCAAGGTGCAGAAAATCCCAGCAACTAAGCTGTCATCCATTGTCTCACCTTGGCCGTTTGATAAATGGAGAATAGACCTCCTCGGCTCTTTTCCAAAAGGACCCGGGCATGTCAAGTACCTAATTGTAGCCATCGACTACTTCACAAAGTGGGTGGAAGCAGAACCGCTAGCATCAATCACCGCGGTCCAATGTCGGAAGTTTGTGTGGAACAGCATAATCACTAGGTTCGGAGTGCTAAGAGTCATCACTTCCGACAATGGAACTCAGTTCACTGACAAAAAGTTCAAAGAGTTCTTGGAAGGTTTCCACATCCATCAACAATTCTTCTCGGTAGAGCACCCCCAAGCCAATGGACAAGTCGAGGCCATGAATAAAATAATCCTAAACAGATTAAAGAAGAGGCTGGACGACAAGAAAGGCTGTTGGGCGGAAGAGCTCGGAAGTGTCCTTTGGTCATACAGAACAACAGAGCAATCGTCGACGGGATTAACCCCCTTCCGACTTACCTATGGCACAGAGGCCATGGTCCCTTTAGAGCTAGCTGAAGAAACCAGTCGGGTCTCAGCCTACAACTCGGAGGAGAATGAAAAGAGTAGGGAAGTCGATGTAGACCTAATCTTCGAAGTCTGAGAAGAGGCAAGAATGAGGCAGCAGGCGGCAAAGGAACTCTTAGCAGCCCGATACAACAAAAAAGTGAAGAGCCAAGAGCTAGAAGCAGGAGACTTGGTGTTAAGAAGGGCTGACATTGGAGGAAAGAATGCCGCCCAAGGGAAGCTAGGGGCAAACTGGGAAGGCCCCTATCAAGTTGTCGAAGTGCTCGGAAAGGGAGCATACAAGCTCTGCACAGTTGAAGGGGCACAAGTGACAAGGACTTGGTACATATCAAACCTGAAAAGGTACCATATGTAAACAGAACGTAGTAGCATGTACTCTTTTTCCTCCCATCTTTATTTTTTCCCCAAGAGGGTTTTTCAGATGACGAGGTTTTAATGAGGCATGTAAGCGTTTCGGCCACCTTGGCCGTTATTAATAAAGAAGTATTTTACCTTTACATTCATTTTCTTATTCTTTACTCCTTGAGCATTATTCATTATGCACTTCTTTTAGTCTCAAAAGAGAACAAAGAGCCCGGGAGTCAAAATTAAGGCTTTAAAATTAACCCAAAGGGCAACCCATAAAGTGGTCGAAAAAAACACCACGGCACTACACCGGATTGATCACCTGGATGATGAGTTGCAAATAAAACGAGTTATGCAAACCGATAGTCTAGAAATACTAAAAGACATCGAGACAAGCAAACTTAACAACATAAGTGGCACAAATTATAAAAGTGCACCAAACGCAAGAGCAAAAGGCATCATTAAGTGCCAAAACACAAAGCCGAGCATGGACGCTAAGTGTAAAATAAAAAAGAATCGAGCAAACGATGCAAAATTTTTAAGGCCACAAGCTTAAAAAGTGGCCAAATCAGCCAATATTCACAAAACAAACGCCCGAATGACGCAATGTCAGAAAAGCCACAATGGGCATAACCAAGACAGTCAAAAGAAAAAATATTTAGAAATTTACAAAAAATTTTAAGCGGGGTATTCCCCACCACTGGCACCGGAAGCATTCCCCTGCTCTGGCTGCTGCTGCTGCTTCACCACCGCCTCAGGAAGAGTTTCTGCCACTTCAGCATCATCACCAAGAAGCTCCTCAGGGATATAGATCCTCCTACTCTTCGGATCCCAGCAAGTCTTCAAGTTGATAGCAGAAAAATCAACACAGGGCAGAGATGAGAAACCTGGTCAAGCACTATTTCCAGCGTCTCTTGACACATCTCCTTCGCTTCAGTGCCAAGACTTTTCCACTCAGTGCACCAGTAGTTAGCCTCCTCCCTCGCCTTCCCCAGCTCGGCCTGTGCAGTCTCAAGAGAAGCAGAGAGAGACTTCAACCTGCTCTCAGCAGACTCCGCCCTCTTCTGGTCCTTACTCACAGAAAGCTGAGAGGACTCCAATTGGGCCTTCAAGACCTTGATGTCCTCATCCAGCCAAGCCACCTGCTCAAGAGCAGACCGATGTTCCACTTCCTTCTATGAGAGTTGCTGGGAGAGAGAATCAACCTTCTCCAAAGCAGAGTCCCTCTCAAATCGTGATCCTTAGCAGCCAGCAGTTCCTCCTCGACCTTGGTCTTAGCAGCCAGAGCAGACTCCAAGCCGATCTACATATGCAAAGCCAAAATCCGAAAGCGAGATCAGTACAAATACAAACATAACAAAAAGGTGAACATATAGAACAAGTATGTACCTGGAGACAGGCAAGGGACTGACAGGAGAAACGCCAAGACTCTCCGAGCAGTTGGTCGGGGAGCATCACCTGAAGGTGCTTCCTTACGGAAGAGGAAGTCAGCCCACCATCCAAAGCCTTCCTATAATTATACTCCTTGGGAAATGCCAACTCTAGAGGATTAACTACATGCTCCCAAGCAGAATCCTCCCCCAGCACGCGATCCACCGAGTCCTCCTTACCTTTCTCCTTCCGGCGCCTTTTCTGCCTAAGATCAGCAGCATGATCTTCCTTAGCGCCCTCCTCCCCCTCCACATTGACTACCTCCGGACGCTCTCTCTTTGAGGAGCTTTTCTTAGCCCTAGAGCTAGTCGGAGGAGGAGGGGGCACTTGAGCAGCGAGGGTGGCAGGATTCGCGGAAGACGCCGCAGCAGCAGTAGAGGAAGCTGCAGCAGCAGTAGCAGAAGTAGCACCAGTCAGCAAAATAGCCCGAGGTGCCATCCTTGAAGGATCGCCATCATAACCATCATCCTATCTAATTTGGTCTTCTTCATCTTGACGAGCAGGAAATCGTCTGAAAAAACACATGGACGAACACACATAAGACAACAAATATAAAATAAAAGCAGCATACAACTCCTGCAAGAAAGTAGCATTACCAAGGAACCTCCCAACATCTGCATCATTATTGTCTAAAATCTAACGACAGGTGAAATTATTTTTCTTCGACAACCCAGCTGGAAGAGACACCAAAAAATTAAACACGACCTTCTCAAGAGGATCCAAATTATACACGACGAAATTCTTAACTTCAGAGTTCTAATAAACCCAAGGAAAAGGATTCCCCTCGTCGTCCAGCCAAAACGCACGACCACTGGGAGCAGGCAGCACTTTGAAGTAGTGCCACTTAAACTCCTGGATGGATTCCTCAAAGATACCAAATAATTTACACCCCTGGCGCGCTCGGAAAGAGATGAAGCCGTAACCAGTGGGAGTGATGAGTATATCATAGATATACAAAAATAAGCGGCTGGTTGGTCTAAACCGAAAATCCGTCAAGGGCAAACGGACCCCCAAACGGGTAAATAACTCCTGGTACACCCACAAGAAATGTGGGCCATCCCTATCCACCGAAAAGGTAACCGATTCGATGGCCCGGCCACCTCTAGCACAAAGTTGCCCTCCGCTGCGGCGTCCTTCGTTAATCTCATTGTGCGGCGAAGTTCTGGGAGTGAATCTGCAAGAACTACAGAGGGTTGTGTGAAGTTAGCCTCCTCAACCCAGCAGTAAAGTCCTTGCTCCACCACATTCAGGGGACGTGGAACCTTCACGTTCTGACAAGATTTCTTCTTCCCCATTTTCCTCATTCTCGAAATTATAAATAGGCCTGCAACAGAAAGCAGGACTAAGAATTTGAAGAAAAAAAAGAATGGTAAAGATGAAGAACGAGGAAAAGGAAGAAGAATGGAAGTGATGAACAGTACAAGACGAAACAGAAAAGACAGAAAGAAGAATGTCGAACTTACAGGTTAAAGCCGAAGATTTGAGAAATGGAGAGCCAAAGCTTTTTAAGCAATACAAGCGAGAGTAGAGAAAGAGAAATCGCCAGAAAAGAAAGAGAAAGAAATGAAGAAGTTCTAACTCTTGAAATCCCTAAAGCTTTTTCAGTACGCTTTGGAATTCAAAGGGGCAAGAGTACTAATGATGGGACAGTTACTGAAGCATTGAAAACCACTCCCATAACTTTTTCTTTCGAAAAACGTGAAAAAGCTATCATTCTTTTCTGCCACATCGGCAGAAATAAAACAAAACAACCTACCACAAATTGGCTGACACGTAAGCAGTCGAAAAAGTAACTAGGCCGGCATAGTACAGAAAGCAATTGGAATCCTTACAAAATATTCTAAACTACTTGAAAATCGAATGGACACATTCATCTCCCGAGTGGGGGCAATGTTACGGACCGGCCCAATGAGGCCCAGTCCGCTAGTTAATAGCCAATTTACTTGGCCCATAAAGTCAAAGATCAGACTAAAAATGAAGGATTCGATAGGATCATAAGAGATTCCATCTGAATCTTAACCACCCGCAACTATATAAACTAGGGGAAACACCCCCAAGGTACGCATTCTCTAAACCCTAACCTCCCATATTAGCCCTAGAATCTTATAATCCTTATTCTAGGATCCTAGTGCTATTCTCTCATCACATCAACCACCTTTTTCGGATTCAGCCCTCGGACTCTTCCGAGTGCTTCCCTCGGAAGGAACATTCTCTCTCACTCATTCTCATCGTTTATTCTATCTCACAACTAAGGTCCATTGGATCGTTGTTTGGTACGTCTATGCTTAACAAATATTAATTTACATATTTTCAACTAAGTAATCAATAGTTAGTAGCATAATCAAACTTAACATAATAAAAAAATAAATTTATTATAGTTAAATAATCAAATGTTTTTATATACATTAAGATAATGAAAATCTCACTGAAATACCAAATATGTATTTTCATACAATAATTAATTGAAGGCTAATGTTTATTATTTATGTGTTAGGTCATTGACAAAAAACAAGGGTCAATCAGGGTTGGACAAGTACTCGGTGTAAATTATAAAAGAGTGTATAATTGATTTGTTTTAAATAAAAAAATCAACTAATTTTAAAATAAAAAACTATATTTAAAAATAATTTTTATAATTAAATTCATTTAAATTCACTTTTTCCTATTTGTGTCATTTTTCTCCTCCTGATTCTCCTTTTTTTTTTCTTTTCTTATTTTTCAATTAATATAAACAATTTTTGTTGGATTGAGACTAGAGCAAAAAATAGTGACATAGCTTTACATAGACAATGAGACCATAGACCCTAAATATTTGATAAAAAAAATTTAGTAACGTTGAAACAATGAAACAATAATTCTAGTTGTAAATTTATTTTGACCAATCAAATTAAATCAAGTTATTTATTTTATGTAAAATAGAAAATTATTTTGATATTAAACAAAAGTTCATTTCAATGCTATTTGTCGACTAGAATAGATGTACATACACCATTATCGTTATAGAAAATAATTAGCTTGGTTGGCTAATTTAGTCATTTGAAAATTTACAATAGTTAACTAATGAAACACGATATATAACTGAAATAATCTACAAGAAAATATATATAACCAAAATAGTAATAAAAATTTAATTGAAAAAAGTTACACAAGGCTCGTCATAATCATTATAATAATAATAATTGGTTTATCTTTAAAATTTTTAAAGCAAAGTTCCAAACAATTAATTTTTTAAAAGTTAATTTAATATTGTTTTATACTTTATTGTTTATACTTTGTTGGTTTCTTAATTGAGTTTTTTCCTTAAAAAAATGCTCAAATATTCAATAAATATTATAATTTTTAATATTTATCATTCTATTTATAGTTATACTTTTTGACATATTTATCTAATATTTATAATATGTATCTATAAAATTATTTATTATTGTCGCATTAATTAGTGATAAACTTCAAAAATAATTATTTTTAAAATTTATTTTTATATAAATATTAAATATTTTGTATGTTAAAATATTTGGACATCTCAAAAGATTTTTTCAGCTCACCGCTATCTGAAAATGAGTAGAATCTAGCTAAACTCAAACTCGACTGACCAAAAGCTTATGATCTCACAAGTTAGCTTAAATAATATGAAAATATCTATAATTTTATATAAATAAATTAAAACTTGTTTGTAGAAAATATTAATTATATATGTTATCTATCTAACACTAATAAGTGATGTCATCTATTGTAATTATATATAAAAATTATATATTATAAGTTTATATTATTTTATATATATATAATCGAGCCAGTTACGAGCCAATAAATTAAGTTTAAGCAAGCTCAAGATCAGCCTATTTGATATACGAGTTTAAATTTTAAGTTAATGTTTAGCCCACAAACTCATGAGTTTAACTTATTGAGCTATTAACAAGTTGAGCTTGAGTTTGCTTGACTTACTTTACTTTTAACCTTAGTTGCAACAAATTTTGTTAAATTTAGTTAACGAAAATACATGTATAACTAATTTTTTCATTTTGAAATATATAATAATTTATTTTAGATTTGGGCTTAAATAACAAGTAAATTATTAGAGAACATTTTAATAAAATGTTTGATTAAAATGAAACAATTAAAACTTAAGTAAAAATTAAAAATGAAACAACTAAAACTAAGTAAAAATTATTTTAATAAATTTATCTATATTCTCTCTAAAATAGACATATTTTTAATAAATAAATCATTAGAGTCATTCGTATTGTAGTTAGATATAAAGTTTTAATATAGATCAGAAAAGTCGACTTTTTATTGTATATGAAAAAAAATAGTTGATTCTGATTTAAATATAAAATAAAGAAAAAATATTTAAGAGTCAATTTTTTTTTTAATTTACATTGACTAACATTTTTAATGAGCAGTCCAATATACAAAAAGAAAAAGAAAAAGTTAAGGCTGATTGAAATATAAAATAAAGAGAAAAGTTTAAGAATTATCAAGTTTTAATTTACACTATAACACTCTAATAATAAGCAATCCAATATACTTTAATTTTAGCTAGCTAGTAATTTAACTAACACTAATTATTAGAAAAACAATAATATAATAATGCTGTAAAAAAAAAAAGAAAGTAACCACCTAAAATTTCTCTCTTATTATTAAGATTATATTTATGTATGTATGCCTAATGAGTTGGTCAAGAAAACGCAGAGATCAAGAAATTCTGATCTTCATGAAAATGACTTTGGAATCTTTCAATTGGTTGGCCAGATTAAAAAGAATGCAGTATCTAGAAACATCATTAACATGCATGTTACATCTCATGCGAACCGAACCATTTTATTGGTTGGAAACTCATCTTTAATTTGCAGAGTGAATCTAGCTATGACGTTATCATCAACATAGGGCTCCTCCAACAATATCAACGTGGAGTCATCACTAGGAATCTCACATTCTCAATCGTTATCTTGTAATCCTGTAAGGTTAAAATAATGTGATGACAGGAATTAGTGTCATAACAATAATCGTCTTATGCGTTCTCCCTTTTAGAAATGGCAACAGGACAAAATTTCATTAATAATATTGAAGTACTTATACCCATTTCAAATATTTATGTATTGTCTTATTTCTTTTTAATGGTCTAAATAAAGGTTTCTTAATTTATTTTCTTATATTCAAACTCGATGGTATACCCGTTCGTACTCGCCTTACCTTAGAACAACATGATTAATTTATAAAGAATTCTAGTTACTAAAATCAGTCATTAAAATAAATTTTTATTTATTTTATATTTTAATATTTATTTTGTATTTAATAATTGATTTTAGAAAAATGCTAGACAATCATCATTTTTAATTTATTTTAATTATTATCTTTAGCCATTAATTTTTAATACCTCTAATTTATAATATAACATTTATTTTAATCAATATTCTTACATGTTGATGATTAAATGATGACTAGAATAATTAAAATTGATGATTAGGTAGCATTTCTCTTGATTTTAATTACTAATTTTGATATGCAAATAGCATGACCTTTAATTTATATATAATATTATTTTTTAGCAAAATCTGTAACAAAAACAAATAAAACTTAACTAAACAA
>JASCZI010090646.1:221011-231186 GCA_036250425.1 Stylosanthes scabra | reverse complement strand
GCTGCGTTGTTGCTGGTGTGGTATAATTAATAACCTGCTCTGTGGTTGCTCCTTTTGAGACTATTAATTATGTTAATTAGTAGAAAAATTACACTAGATTTATCACGTGGATTCTGACTTTGCTGCTTATATTATTGTATCATCCAAAGTTAACCTTAGCAGAGCAGTTTATGACTTTAACATGGGTTTAATTAGCTGCCAAATCTCATCTGTTTATGGTTTTTGTTAATCAATTTGCATTACTTCTATTTAATTTAACTTATTTAACTTGTCAAATTCTGCTTAAATTACTTGAATTAATTTAACTTTTCAAAAAGCTCTATAAAGAGGCATGACGAGATTCGCCAAGTTAGAGGAGAATATGATGCGAAGGTCTCATCATTAGAGAGGCAAATGGAGGGTGTATGTGGTCTTTTGACGGTGATGTTGCAGCAAATGAATCCTGGAAAGAGCGAGGAAGACATAGCAGCATTAATGCAGGCTGTCAGAAAATCTCCATCAGATGCCTCAAGTAGACCAAGAAATACTCCACATTCCTCTGAATCTACTCATTTTCCACCCAACGGCGAGGTAAGAAACAATTTTATGTTGCTGATTCTGCATTGTTTTGAAGTTGATTTGGTTAAATTGTCCTTTTTTTTTGCTGAATCATAATGCGTAGTTAGTTAATTTCTGTTAAGTGTTAAATACTGTGTTTCTTTTCTCCAAGTTAAAATAATCTGAAACCCAACTATGATTTGAGCTTTTGACCGGGAGAGCAATTGCAGTTTGGAGAAGACACCATTGATTAGCCACTATATATATATTGCCACTTTATATATGTTCACTCAAAATTTACCTATACTCATAGCTAGGCATTAATCAATCATGCCTCTTTAAATTACTCAAGAAATGATCATAAATATGCCTAGTATTAAGGAAGGTAGAGTAGGCAAGGATCACAGGAAAATTGACAAGGGAATTGAGTGTGTTAGGTCATGATTATTATTTATCAGAATCAGTATCAATACAGTAATGATTGCTTTTTTTGCTGAATTAGATGAGTTGTGTATACTGAACATAAAGACTTTCTTTTCATTGTGGTGTATGACTTTCTTAATACTGGAATTGAGATATAACTCTCTTGTAATTTTTAATTTTTTGTAGGGAGCTCACAAATGATCAACACATGGAGTTTGAAGTAATATTATTTTTTGCTTGAAAAGTGTTTAGCTGCTACTTGGTTGGGAATTGGTGTGGGAGGGGTTGTGTTTGGAATTGGTTTATTAGGCTAGATTTTGTCTAGAATTGGTTCTGGCCAGATTTTGGCTTACTAGACTAGCTAGACTGAAGGAGTTATTTTTTGATGGATCGGAATTGTTCATGAATTAGACTTCTGGAACCTCAATCACATTTTGATGTGGAATTGTTCATGAATGACTTATATACATTTTGTACACATTTTTGGTTGATTATATATATATATGTATATATGAAATTGTAAGTTAATACGAAAATGAATAATCAGACTTTCAAAGTAGTTGGCAGGATCAATCGTCACACTTAAAAATGTACCAAAAGAAAAGACAAAATACTATATAAAAATTACGTTTAAAAGCGTAATTGTTGTTTCTAACAGGTAGTACTTATGGGCACTCTTGAAAGCGTAGTGATAGATACAAAAAACAACTACGTTTTAAAGCGTGGCAATAGAATGATTAATAGATACACTTTAAAGCGTGGCTATTGTTCTCTCTAGCTATGTTTACAAGCGTAGCCATAACTCACGTAAAGAAGCGTTATGAGTAAACATATTGGCTCGCTTTTAAGCGTAGCGGTAGATGAAGATCAACGGCTACGCTTAAAAGCGTGCTGATAGAGCAACCGCCGCGCTTGCATACGTATCCGTACCAAAAGCGTGCCGGTTGGTGGAGAAGCGTTGCCAAATGTTATCGGTGCGCTTTTCACTACCTTTTCAACACGCTTTAAAAGCGTAGCTAAAGGGGATTTTTCTTGTAGTGAACAATAACCTCACTAACAACTGGCAAGGCAAGGTCAACCTCCACACATGCTCTTGCGAACTTCCCTTTCTCTGCTTCTTTAGTGGCTAAATCAATACGAATAGGGTTTCCAATACCATAGGCAATATGTTTCATAACTTTTTCTTGATAGTACCAAATATTCATCCCTGCAATGCAAATCCAAATAGGGGTAGAACCAAAGCTAGCCTCGTTAGGTTGAAAGTTGTCGTCCAAGGTTTAAGTGCAATTTAGAAGCCATTCATGAACTATGGTCCTCCTGTTAAAACATTGTCTCTATCTATCCAAAATCTCATAACTTTCTTTCAATCTCTAAATGCTTTTCAAATGGTGCACAATGGCAATATAGCTAAAATGTTTGCCTAGAACTTTTCACACAATGGTACCCAAATAAGGTTCAGACAACACCTTCTTTCCTTTTTCCGTAATGGTGATTACCAAAGGAAATGATTCACCTTGCTTGCCTTTCACAACAGCAAGAGAATCTCCATTGAGATCATCATCATCAACCAAAGGTTTTGGTTGAGAACAACCAACCACCTTGTCCCTAAAAGACACTCTAAAATCCTTTCCCTCTTCCGAGACACCAGATGCACACCTCTTAGCACTCTCCCCTTATTACTTCTTCTGGCTTGGCCGGAAACCTCACCGTGCTTCCCACTCTCACCACCCTTCTCTCTCCCCCGCTTCCACCGTTCTCTTCGCTCATGGTTTTCTAGTTTTCAAAAGAGACTAAATTTATTTCCGTGGCTGGTATAGTATTTGATCACATATACTTTTTTAAAAAAATTATTAAATGAGTCTAGACCCTAGAAACACTTAAAAGAAATTAATTTTTAAAATGATAAATAGTTTATAATTTATTTAGAAGGTCTCCTCTAAATTTAAATTTTGAAAAGAAATTTTAGGAAAGAGTAAAATTAGGTGAAGAATTAATCTGCGTGTATCACTGTATACCTTCGTACACACCATTTTTAGCACAGAAAAATATAAATATCAGCACATAAATTTATTTTTTTGTGCTAATGTTTACATTTTTTCGTGCTAAAAATAATGTGTATTGGAGATGTAGAATGGTACATGTAACATTATTGCTAAGTGAATACTAAAATTTTATACTAAATTTAGAAAAAATATTTTTCTTGGTTTTTATTTTAAAAAGAAACTAGTTTATATACCCGTGCAAGGCATGTGAAATTAAATTATATATATTTAAATTATAAAAATTATGAAGAATGGACAAAAGTATACATGAATTATTACACGATGGATAAAGTATACATGAATTTTTTAATAAACCAAATGTACACATAACTTTTTTAATGACCCAAATATACACATGAAATATTCTAGTAAGGAACAAATGTTCACATGATTTTTTGGGGAAGATAAAAAACTCATGTGTACTTTTGTTCAACGATAAAATATTTTATGTGTACATTTGAATCATTAAAAAATTCATGTGTACTTTTGTCCAATGACATAATATTTCATGTGTACATTTGGATCATTAAAAAAATTCATGTATACTTTTTCCCTTCTTCCTAAAAATTATTTAATATTATTATTAGTTATATATAAAATAATATATAATTAATAAGTAGGGTGATAATGGATATTAAGAAGCATATATCATTATTTTGTCTTCTTTCTCCGTTTATAAAAATGTCATCATCACTGTTCTGTATATTTTTATTACGAATGTCTATTTAATATTATAGTCAAAATAAACATGTCGGGTCAGTCCAGTTTACCCGTTAGGAAAGTAATCAAGTACGAATACCCGTCCTCCATGTTAAGTTATTTCTCCATTGTCCTCTCCATTATATATGCACTGGTATATAAATTTTTACCGCATACCTAAACTCATATGTATATATATTTGCCCCATACTTAAACCAATGGATACATGGAAGTTAAATAAATTCAAATAAAATAATTAATAATATTCATAACATTATTATTAAGATTGAGAAATGGCGAAGGTTAGCTATAACATCTAAAAAATGTTAAATTACTAAAATAACCATAAAATTATACATAAATTTCTAAAAAATTAAATTAAATTAATTAACATATGGGCGAGAAGGGGAATGTAATGTAGCAGGTCAGCTATTGTCCATACCCAAATAGAACTAAATAGGTATTACCCAAATTCAATGTACCCATTCAACCGTTAATAAAACACTCTCTATTCAGGGAAGGGCATGTCGAGTCCGTCCAGTTAGGTTCAGGTAGTCCAAATTCCTATCCCTACCTGTTAAGAATGCGAGGCTAAAAGGGTTGAGCCTAATTAAAAAGTGAAAATGATGGTTTATGCTGCCCCATTTATTGTTTAAAAAATAATGAACATTATTTACTGTATTTTAATCTAATCGATCCAAAAATTAAGTTTACCCACTTAAGAGTTTTGTTTTTTACAAGGCATTTTCTGAGAAAATGGCATCTTTTGTCAAAACCTTTATTTTTTGAGTTAAAAATTAATTTTTTTAATTTTTTAAAAAATAATTAAATAATTAATTAAATGGAACAACCTGTTTAATTAGATTGAGTTGGCCATAAACGGGTCGTACTGAAAAATTTTGGACTGTGAACAAAGTGAACTTAAATAGACCGGCTCGCGCACTTAAGCAAATAACCCTACTTTAATTATCCCGATAAAAAATGAACCGATAATATGAATATCCACAATAATTATATTTAAAAAATAAAAATATAACACAATCCAACATAATTCAAAAAAATTTAAGATTATATTATACATAAAGATGGCAAAAATTCCACACCTGCATGTACCCACCAAAATTATCCGTGACGGAGAGATTAATTGGAACTCGCAAAATTCCACAGAGACAAGGATCTGCCACCGCGAATAAACGGGACGGGACATGGATTGTGGTTCCCGCCCCATCGAAACCCGCGAAATCCCCACAAAGTATGTGATATTACATAATTTTCCCCATGCATATATAAAACCTAAGATTTTATTTGTGTTGGAAACATGTTTTTATTTTATTTTCTTTAATTGTGTATACTTGAGATTTTATATGTATGTGGATTGTTAAAGTTGTATTTTTTTATTTTGTTAATTTCTTTTTTAAAGTTTTCTTTAAATGTTGATATTGATGGATATCCGTCAATTTTGCGAAGATTTATAAATGTGGACCCATGATGGGGATAGAGCGGGGACATAGAGCATTTTTGTAAACACGGACGAGGAGCGGGGGAGTGGCCCCCTCCTCGACGGATGCCCATTGTCGTCTATAGTTATACAATTCAAATATAATTTAATATATAATCTAACAAATATTAAATATACGCACACAAAATAAAACAAAAATAATTTTCAACATAATAAACAACATAATTATTAATAAATTCATATTGATAAAAATTTAGCGAGTTTTCATATGATAAATTGATAAAAAAAAAAATTCAAATGAATCAGTTGAACCTAATGAGGTCTCAATATTATCAGATTATATTAAGATTAGATTCAAATTAGGTTTGGACCATGCCTTAGAGTTAGACGAATAAGACCATCACAAAGCACATTAGTGCGATGAAGAGCGATGGCGAGCAAATTAGTGGGAAAAAGCAATGAGTGATTGCAAATTAGTGACGAAAAAAGAGAACATATAACATCTCAATGACAACAACAAAAAGGGCTTCACAAATATAGCTAAAAAAGAGATATAGTTGATGATAACAACAGAAACGACTGCATATCATCGATGGCAGAGAAACAAACTGAGTGGGCAAAGGGAGATTATTAGCAGTAAAAGAGAATGGAAATCGAGTGATAGAAGTGGTGGGAGAATAGCATCAATGACATCGAGATTAGATCAATAATAGAGAAGAACAACAAGTGAGTCAGTGAATGGACTAGAGATTAATATTGAACTATGACAATTTCTTAAATATGTCTCTACTATGCAGGAAGAGAACATAGTGAGTGAGCGAAAAGAAAAGACATCGGTCACAATAGTAGTGAGAACATATCAAAAGTGGTGGAATGGAACATAGTGAGTGGGACATGAATGGAGGCAGCAAAAGACATAAGTGGTGGGGAAAGGCACACCGATACTGTCATTTCTAGTTTTTGTTGCCCTAAGAGAGAGAGATAAAAAAAAGTTGTGTGTGTGTAGGATCGAGGAAAGAGAGCTAGAGATAGATTATGGATGCTAGTTGGGATGAGGTAGGTGTGTTGGTTTGTGAGAGTGAACTAAATGGATAATTATATTTGCAAATGTTAACGACTAAAATTCAATCTGAAATATGTTGTATAAATTAATTTTGTTTCAAACTTTTTTAAGTTATAAATAATTTCTTTTGACATATGTTTTTTTATGAGTAAAATCTCAAATAGCCCGCTGACAATTACGTCGAAAGACAACGAGGCCCTTGATTAAAAAAAAGGTACAATCCGGCCCTTGATAATTATCGCTGTTAGACACATTACCCCCTCCTTCAATTATTTTTCTTCGAATATGTCTACGTGGCAAGTTAAACTGATGATTTGTTCTTTAAATAACCTTCATAGCTCATGGTGGTAGGTAATAGTCGAAGAATTGGAGAAAATTCTCTACAAAAAAAATGGGTCCTATAAAATAGGGTTTATTGTCTTGAGATTGAGCAAGTTAAAATCGAGTTTTATTAAAACTGATGGGGCTAGGTTGGTTTGTAACATAGTGTATCTGTCTAGGCTGATGTTTAACGACTAGATCACCACTTAACGTGCTACATATTGGGTTCTATTAACTCTAGATAGAGGACATAGATAGAAGGGTGAATTTGTCCACTGTGATAAATATCAGGGGCCGGGTTGGGGTATTTTTTTTTATCAGAGACTTCATTGTCTGTCTAACAATTTGTCAGGGGCCGGGACGGGTATTCACTCTTTTTTCATTGATAAAAGAAAAATCATGTGGTCTAATTAATTTTTACACTAATGAATTAGTGATAGGTTTTATTTTCGCTTTAATGCTAGCTTTGAAATTTTTTTTTTTAACTGTTGGAAATAAAAAATCAATGTTTTAATCATTTAATATAGACACTTTAATATTAACGTTTAAAAGCTTAAAAACTTTATATCTCAACGTTAACTTCCAGGTTATATATATATATATATATATAACCTCCAAGTTAACGTTGAGATATAAAGTTTTTGGCAGTGTATCCGTATTTGGCGGAGTAAGAGAGCGTACTTGTGAGGGAAATGATCTTTAAATGGAAATGAAAGAATCCAGAGTAATTAATGAACAAAATATTAGAGAATCAAAAGTTGCTCTAGTGTATGTCAAATGAATGAACAGCCTGGAGCTTGTATGAGAGTTGGTTTAATTGTCCTAACTATGGTAAAATATTTTCAAGATGTTAATGAGACGTGCTTTGATTGTACTATTGCTATTTATCAATCTCATTATTCCTTATTCTCTGTTTTCTATTCTTTGAAAAGTATGGAGTATTTAGGCAATCATTGCTTGCAATTGTTTTAATATTTTATTTGAAAATGAATGATGTTGTGCTGCTTCAAGAGTTCAAAGAATATTGTTGTGGACCATATTCTTGATGATCCACGTTTAATCTTGTAGAATTTCCGTTGAAGTCATTCCACCTACGGGCAGGGCAGTAATAAATCCTTAAGGGCAGTGCCTAGCACGATTCATGGTAAACTGATGAAATCCATTCCGACGGATAATTTCACTGCATCAATTGATCAATTATCACTCTTTCATCACTTAAACACTAGCAAAATATGTCTAATTGCACTTAGTAGTTCATTAGGGCTGTAATTGAAATTATCTGCTATTTCGGCCAATATTTACTGTGTTTTGAACTGTTTCCCGTTCCGCACGATGCCTTGATGTGTGCGCTTAAGTGTTTCAGGCGGAGTTCGGAGCGGAAGTGGCCGGAGAGAGCGAAAGGAACGAAAGGATGGCAACAAAACCTAGAAGGCCATTGCTGGACCCTATGCGTACGCATCATAGCCTTGGGCGGCACGCCCAAATGCTAGATTTGGCACCTATGCGTACGCATATGAAGCTTCTATGCGTACGCATTGGGGGATTTCAGCATCTATAAATAGAGGAGTCTTTCACCATTTCAAGGGAGCCCACTTCCACATTTAGCTTAGTTTTTAGGGTTCCATTTTAGGTTTTCTTGTCCATTCACTAGCCAGACTTTTTATTTTTATTACTTGTTTGTTTATATACTGTTACTCTGTCAAACTTCAGTTTTAATCAATTTACTTTATTGTTATTCTGCCGATTTCAAAACTGCGATATTTACATTTTACTGCTGTTACTTTGTCCGTTTATTTTCCTGCAAACTACGATTTTTCATACTGTTATGCTGCCGATTTATTTTCATGCTTTTATGATTTCCGCAATTAGTGAGTAGAGTCCTATAGTGTCTCGGCTGTGAGGTGAAATGTGCAAATGACCAGAGCTGCGAGTCCCCAACGGATCAGAGGGGAAGGAATGGGTTAAGCCCGTAATGCTATCCGTAGACACCCCTACTAGCAAAGTGGCAGTTCCTTACAGTACGTGGTTCACCATGGTGTTAACAGGCACAAGTGCTTGGGGACCTGGTGACAGTAGGTTTGACACGGTGACAACGGGGATCCTTTAGAGTTTGTCAGCCTTGGATTATTAGATCATAGACTCCACAGCCAGCTTAGATAAACGCAAGAGGTCCTGGTGACAGCAGGATTGTACCGGTGACAGCGGGTACTCTTGAGAGTCGTGGGCTGAGTCGTTAACTCTAATGCAACACTTGCACCTTTGTGAGTTGAACTCGGTATTGTGGGTTCGTTGCCTCACAGCTAGTGAGTCAAGGATGTACAGAGGTTCCTCCTAGGGGGTGTATAATCGATCCGGGATATAGCAGCAATGATAACGATGCACAGTATTTCAACTCACGGCCGGGATACTCTCTTTTATTATTAGAACATTTATTGCTTTCAACTGCTTTCAACCTGCGAACTGCTTTCAAACAAACTCAACTGCAACCAACCCCAATCAAAAATAAACTTTCCCTTTCGTTTCTTGAGCAGAACGACCCGAGTTCCATACTCGGTATTTTGGTTGCACCCTGTGACACCTCTTTTTAAAACGTTCCGACACAGCTCGTGAGGGAAGCGGTGCGTTCAACTACAATGACGAAAGCATCCACCCGAGCGGGCGTGTCACGTTTTTGGCGCCGTTGGCGGGGAAGCGGAATATTTGTTTGTTTTTGATTTTCTGTGAATACTGTACACACTGTTTTATTTTTCTTTTTGAATTATTATTTGTATGCTAAGGTCGCATTCGGATCCTGGTTCGTTATTGTTTGATCCTGAAATCGAACGAACTTTACGCCGAGCATGGTAAGCCAGGCGCCGAGCAGAACTTGCGAGGCTGGCATTGAATAACAATCCTTTTTATTCTTCTGATTCTAGTTCCGATTCTGGTACACAATCTAGTTCTTCCGTTTCAGGTACCTCTACCATGGCGGAACGACTGACTCTCAAACAGTTGGGTGGTGCAAGCACAGCTTTCGACAACCAGCCCAACCGATTTCCTGAACTTAATGCCAACTTTGAACTCAAGTCCGGACTGATAAACCTTCTACCAAAATTCTATGGCAGACTCGGTGAAGACCTCGTCAAGCACATCAAGGACTTTGAGGTTATCTGTGCCATCACTAGAAGGACCGGTGGTGATGAAGATGCAGTAAAAGACTTCGCTCTGCCTTTCTCCTTAGACAATAGGGCGAAGGATTGGTACCATATCCTACCTGCTGACGTAACTTCTGATTGGTCAACCTTCAAGAAGAGATTCTTGGAAAAGTACTTCCGCCTTCCGAGACCAATGCCTGATATGCTCTGATCTTGGCAAGTACACCGAATCGTACAAGTAATACCACGGTGAAGTGGGTATCGTTCCCACGAGGAATAAAGGACTAAACAATACTATCTATCAATTATTCTAATCAGATCAAATTAAAATCTTAAGGAGAATGGCGATGTGTTGCACGAAAATAAGAAGACAGAGTGCAGAAAATTACTTGTGATTAAATCAATGGAATGAGATGTTAAGAGCTTCGGAGATGTTTTTCCCTTGAGGGCCAATGCATACATTCGAATATAATTCTAGGTTCTCAGTTATCAAGCAT
>JASCZI010090646.1:182496-208151 GCA_036250425.1 Stylosanthes scabra | reverse complement strand
GGTGTTCCCTATACTGCTTAGGGTCCTCAAAAGAAACATTGCATGTGCTGCACTTGTTTGCCTTTTGTTGTTGCATCTCAGGAGGAGGCCTACTCGTAGATGAAATTGTCTGCTTTTGAAGTTTATCATTCAGTTCAAGCACAGATTCACGAGTTTCTTTGGCCAACGATGGAGGCATATCCTCGTAATCATCATTGTATTGTTCTACCTGGGTATCCCCATCCACATAAAGAGAGTGTGCAAGAACCTCAAATCTTCCATGCATGTTGTTCACAACGAAGTCATGACAACCCTTATATAGACCGGGTTCCAATTCGAAGATCTGCAACCCAATCAGAAATCATATCAATTTTCCTCCACAATTTAGCATATTCAAGAATAACCATATGCACACAACAGAAAATGATATTTCTAACTGTCACAAGTTCTAAAGAGATTGAATATTGCTAAAAACAATGAATGACATGGCCAGTATCCAACAAAATCAGGTAACGGCAACAACTGAATTTGTTAAGTTATTTCTTGGTTCATTTTACTGCTAGATGTAGGTACAAAGTACAAACTTGAACCATTAAAAATAAATGCAAGATAAATCTGTCTCTTACAATAACAGTTATGTCTCGTGTTGTCACTACCAAGCTAACCTAACTCAGCACTATTACAGGCTAATGGATTCACAAGCACGATAGACTAATAGAAAATTAGAAATGGGCTCACTTAGAGCACAGTTGTTTGTGATTTTGGATTCAAAAGGAGTAATACTTTTATTAATTTTTTCTTCAATATTTCTGAAACTTAAGTGTTCTTTATTGCTGATTTTCTAGAAATAGAAAATATATACATATGTTGCCTTTCAGAAAAGCATTCTCTCAAAATTTGAAACAGTAGAAGTGAGATAAATTCATTCCTAATGTTTAGAAAGTAGAATCCATTGACTTCGAATTTGAATAAATAAGAGAAAAATATTTTTTTATATTTCACATCCATTTTGTATTCTAATTAAAAGTACTTACAGTCAAATGCAAAATGGAATTTTAATTCTACTTCTGATCATGATTCAGTTTCTGCCTTTTAAATAAGTACTTCTCAAACATCATTAACAAAACCTGACCCCTAATCTCCTTATCCTCCTTTTACGAACCAGTTTCCCCTTACCCTTCGTTGCTGAATGCCAAACTTTCCTACCAGAAAGCTAGTCTAAGAATCACAGCGCAAAGCTCACATACATCCCTACTGGAATGACACGAATCTATTCATAACAGAAAATACATGGAGAAACATGTCTGTTAGCTTTTCCGAAAAAGATTTAAGATTTCCAAATTTCACTGCACACAAAAGTAGATAGAGAAGCGAAGCAGATGTATAAAGACTAAAACGAAGTAACGAACTAGGGCTCACAAGATGAGATTTGAGAATCAGAGACAAATATATCAGCGGTACAAGGATAACATTCATATTTAGATTTTAAATGGCTTCCTGACAATGCAGATATAGAGATATAGTGATGTAGTGTCATGTTGATCTGTTCATGGTTTATTTATTTATTTTATAAAAGAATAATTTGATGATTGGGATAAGGATAAAAACAAATGGTACCTAAATTGATAAAGGAATTGAAACACATGTCAAACTTGTAAGACTTGAAGGATAAATAAAGACTTACAACAGATAGATGACCAGTAGATCCTTCTTTAGAAATAATGGTAGACTTCCACTCATTCAGCTTTTCTAAAAGGGCAGGCACTTCCTCCTCAGGAGCAGCAACTCGTACTCTTAATGGACATCGCTTAATAGGGTAGTGCTTTTGAAGCTCCTGAATCAACTCCAAAGCCTGTATAAACAACAGGTTCCACTTTACACTAATTACCATAATTATAAAATAGAACCAACTTGGCAATTGAAAAGTGATGATTTTGAATGAAACCATGATGCAAAAGACCCCTGACCTGCTTCTTGGAACTGCTATTTGGATCAACAGCAAAATGAGTATCCCTCATGAGACGCTCAATCATGCTAATAGTGTAAGGTCGCTGCGTCTCAGGATTGTATGTCTTTTGCATCACAATGGTGGCAATATCTCTGAACTGACTTGACAGCAAGGATTCCCTCTCTTTCCCAGCAACCTGAAGTTCGCCTTTCTTCAAAATCTGCAACCACAACACAGCATTTTTTTTTGTCAATCATAAACCAAACATTTTTTTTCTTGATTATTATCATCACCATTTTCTTTTATCTCTGACCTCTAAGCATATCTTGGTCTGATCATCAGTCCCAAAAGCAGCATTTAAATC
Source organism: Stylosanthes scabra (assembly GCA_036250425.1). Classification (NCBI taxonomy): domain Eukaryota; kingdom Viridiplantae; phylum Streptophyta; class Magnoliopsida; order Fabales; family Fabaceae; genus Stylosanthes; species Stylosanthes scabra. The sequence continues at coordinate 205,860 of JASCZI010090646.1, read as the reverse complement.
CTTTGACTTGGCAAGAACTCCTTTGGAAACATTGGAATAAACCGTGTGTGACTGCAACACTTCATCCAGGTCCTTCTCCCTGTTATTGCAAAACAAATGTAATACATCATTTGTTTTCATCATTATTAGTTTTCTGTTTCCAAAATTAATCATACAATTTTCAACTTGTTTCAAATTTCAGCATTAGAAACAAATTTTTTAGTTTAAATGCCTTGGGTACAAGATCCTAGAAACAAAACACACCCATGTGTTCATGGTTCTATTCAGCAGAATCAAGGGGATTTTTGGCTTCAAAAGTGAGGAAATTCGTGGAACCCACTTAAAATGAAAGCTATTGATCTAAAGGTGATTCACTACTCACTTTCTCACTCTGAATTTACAAAACTCCCCTATTAGGTCCAGTTTGGATATTGCTTGAGACAGAAACCCAGACACATAAACTCATATGGTATGGAACAGACACAAATTTTCTGTATTTTGGTATTTCCTAACAGCGAGGACCAAAAATATAAAACATATTTCGCTATCAGAGACAATATCCAAACACAGCCTTATAAAACCAAACCCGAATTGTGGCTACATCTCGAGTGCCACTATAGTTGCATTACATTTTCCATGTTTTCAGATAATTACATGTAATCAGCGCACTGAAACTTCAATTTAAAACCATAGGCAGTAATGAAACAAGTAGATGGGTGGCTTACACGCCCGATCGCCAGGCGAGGACGGTATTCGGGTAGCAGGCGATCTCAAATCGCATGCCGTGCTTCTTGAGTCGCACTACGGCTACATTGGTTAGCCTCTTCTGCCCTATCGGCTGCACCAACGTCCGAGACATCTCTCCAATACAATGCAATATGTATCTCTTACTATCTCTTCCGACCTCGTTGCTAAGTGCTAATTCTGTAAATACCGAATTGATAATCAGAAGAAACAGTTAGGAAATGATAATCAGAATCATATATGTTTACGAGTGCAAAAACGATTCTAGGGTTCAAGAACTGGAAATCAAAATTGATAAAGAAGAGTTTTAGCAGTAAGAGTAGATTATTGGCCGATGCAGAGAGAAATTGATCAGAGAAATAAAGGAACGGAACGGAACGGAATGGAATGGAATATTAAAAAATATTGTGGAGATGGAGCCTCCGGCAGCAGCCATGATGTGGGTAATTGAGTAGCTAATCACAGACACAAAAACCTCAAAAATAAACAGAAAACCCTACCTGAACAGAAGCCTGCGTCGGCGGATGAAGGAGATGGAGGATGCAGCGAAAAGAAGACTCGAAGAGAAACGATAATCGGCGGCGGCGAGAAGTTTGTGTCGAAGACGGAAGGAGATCGAGGCGGTGGAGGTGGTGGAAGGAGATGTGAGGTGGCTTTGATTTTTGAGAGAGAAGGTAGGGAGGGTTAGTGTGCGTTGCTGTTGTGGATTGAAGTGGGGCTGGCCCATGGGTCATCGGTAATCAGGGTAATATCAATTATCATTGCTTGGTTTAGCTTTTGTAAATTAGAGTTGAGCTTAACTTTTGGAATTGTAATTGATAAAATATTATTTAAAGAGTAATGTTACGGAATCAATATTAGGGGACTAATAGGGATCCCATGAGTATAATTAGGAAAAAGAAAAGTATAGATAATCAATAATTTTTTAACCAACAAATCAACCAATAAAACATAGAACATTTGTAACCACTGTTCAAGAAAATGATGCGAAAATCTGCGATGAAGAAATAAAGAGATCTTTCTATATCGAAATATCAGTAAAAAAAATTATAGGAAAATTCCTAGATCACAAGTCAGAATGTGGAGAAGAACCAAAACAGAATGGTTCCGCCTACTCAAAACTAAGCGGGGATGCCGCCTGCTACTAAAATCCCGGGTTTTGCTTCTCCTTTACATCAACGCTGCACGAGTCACGACCTTAAATAATATAGCACACTTAAATATGTACTATACATAATTACATACTAAAAAAATTATACTATATAATATAGTTAATTTAGCTTTTTGGGCATCTCACGGGTTTTAGTCTAGTTTCTACTAAATTTGAGAAAAACATGTGCACATGATAATTTTTTTGATGAATTTTTTGCTTTATATATGCTTTTGAAGTTTAATTACCGCACCTGCATGGCTGAATATTAATTCCGGTTTGTTGAACCAAAATAAGCAACCACATTTTAGCTTTTTCCAATTAAAAAACTAATCTCACAAATTCAATCACACTATAAAGCAATACAATCATTATATATATATATATATATATATTCGTTTTAACCAGAGCATAAGCTAAGTATTCACATCAAAGACAGAACAACAGTTCAGCTGATCATGACACAGTGATAGGAAGAATTTATGGTGTTGTAAGAGTATCTGCGAGTTCATTTCTCTTCCTACTGATGCATCCTGAGCTAACCAAAGAGGTTATCCAGATATCATCAGATTTTACCGGTTCATCGTCGTCATTCCTGTGCCAACTCCAGAAAGCATGCGTTGAGTTCACAATCTTGAGCTCGCCATGGCCAAAACTGGCTTCACGGAATTCTGACCACTTTGGCTGTGGATTTATGTACCTATCAACAGAAAAACATATATCATATATATGTTAAGAATGATATTTTGCATATACATGTGAGAAGAGCACAATCACCACACAAGATTTACCAAGACCGTGTGTTGAAAGACAACAAAGAGAATAGCAATAAGTGGAAAACTGGAAATGCTTACAATACATAGACTTCTCTCGAGCACCCCATTGCCCCAATTCACCAGCACCCTTAAAAACAAATATCTAACCAACATCTCACACCACTCTAATACGAGAATATAAAGAGAGATCCGAAACCCTCTAAAGTAGTTCTTGAGATTGGTTTCGTAAACTAAAATAGTCCCTGTTAGTCTCTCAGCTTTTTTTTTGTCAAGTGACTCATCACGCCCTTAGGGACTAATGTGGTGTACTTTAGCCAATTTCAGAGACATAACTAGTGCAATTGGGATTCTGGGGATTATTTTACTGTACTTGGCCAATCTCAGGGACCACTTTGGGGCTTAACTCACTCACACCCTTAATTGTTTTATTCGATGTGGGACTTGGGACTTGTTTATTTCAAGGAAACCCCAAGACACATGACCTCAATATAACTTTCTGCACATGACAAATGATTCATAAAACAACCTTATATGCAATGTTTGAGTGAAGCACCATTTGATCCTTAAAAGATTAAAGAACTCAAAAACTCTAAAACTCCGAAAGATATTATATTCTCATTTATTTGGTATTTGAATGATGAATGAATTGACAACTTTGTCCTTAAGATTAATGACCTCGCAAATTAGTTTCTAAAAGATCACTTTTCTAACAAATTAGACCCTAAAATATCTTTCATCCATGCAGAAAACCCATTAGAAATAACTAAAAAAGACGAATTCATCTCTAAGGTACTACTGACAAATAAAACATCTTTTAGGGACTTATTTGTCAAAGTTTTTTATTTTTCATGGATCAAATTATTGGTTAACCCAGCAATGTTTATTGAAAGAGTTAAACTTACTTTGCTGCTAAGCCTTCTTTATTTCCTCCATCACCAATTGTTATATGAACAGCACCACAAGGATCCACTCTTCTGTTATACACCCGTCTCTGTCATAGACATGAAGTTCATTTTGAGACAAAACTATTAAAGAATACTTACAAGGGGAGCAAAAAAACCAGAACCATGGAAGCTTACTGAGCGTTCATAAGCATGCACGTGACCAGCAAAAACTAAATCAACACTAGCAGCGTATAGCAACGGTTCCATAGCCTTCATCATATCATCACCTTCACCTTGATGGGCCGTGTTACTATTATACCATGGAACATGAAATAACACAACCAGCCATGGTGTCTTTTTCCTGTCAACCTTCAACAGATCTTCCTGTAGATCACAAACAAGTGTTAACCCTGTTTACTGAAAACCAATCTTTAAAATGAAAAAGAAAAGTAAAGAAAGAGAATCTAAAAAGCACATACTATGGACATTTTTATCATGAAGGAATATTTGATGCAGAACACATGGCCAAATATTACATAGTGCATGTGAATATCAATCAAGACCAAACAATGTTCCTCTTTTGGTTCCATACATATTTGTTTTTCACTTTGACTATATCAGGATACTTGCTGCATTAAGTACGTGAGAAGAGGAAACTCATATATAAGTACAATGCTTTAATTTTTTACTTAAACCATTTGTTAAATAATTTATAATAATCAGTTTTATTTTTAACATTGTTTCTCTATATATTGCAAAAGAATCAGGGTCTTCCAAATGGAAATTATGAAATTATGATAGATAGTGGGTTGGTGATTTTGGGATCGCTTCAACCAACTAAAGTGTCATTTTAAACCGATCAAAGCAACCCTCCAAGTTGTCAACCCTTTGACCCAAATCACACGGCATCTCTCCTTGATCTACAACAGATTAAAAATACTCAATCCTCCAATCATTAGTGCAAGAATCACAATTTTATTTATCACTTCAACTAACATTGGCTAGGAAAGTAGTTATGGCCCAAACTAACACAGGTATACTGGTATAGTATTTTTTTTGTCCTTAAAAGTTTTTTGAATTTTTCAAAGTTACTCTTAACTTTTAATTTGATTCAGTTTTACCCTCAATGTTTAAAATAAAGTTAAATTCTACCTTATATTAATTTTTTAACTGACAATAGTTAGTCAAAAAAATTTGTTGCCCAAGTTTACTCTTAACCACATGATCCTCATTCACATTCTCAAAGGAAGGAAGAAACAAATATATATCTAGACCATATCACAATGTTTGTATGTGTTCTTATTGAATGATCTGAAAGAAAATCTAGATGAAAGATAACAACCATGCTAACCATGTCTTTTTAAATGAATGCAAGCGATTGAAAGCTACAAGCATGCAACTTGAAGAAAGCTCTATCCCACTACATTGCTCCATTGACTTTATAGTAAAATCTATACCAAGATATGTGAAGCAAGGAAACCAGGACACTATTGAAATAGAAAAGAAATTTATGTCTCAGCAATAAACATATAAAGCTATCTAGTATACAGGACAAACAATATCGATTTTCTTTCATTTTAATTGCAATCAATAGATCGTTGACAGAGAATCCAATATTCCAATCACACACATATTTTGATGTAGTAACTTTTAATCAATTAGAGCAACGAACTAACCTTTAGCCAACTATATTGTTCAGAGTACTCATCATAATCTGCATAGGAGCCAAGCATGATAACGTGAACACCTGCAACCTCGAACGAATAATAGAGATTTGAACTCGATCCGCTTTCCTCAAACGGCATCTTCCATCTGGAATTATAAGACACAAATCCATCCTTCAACAATGGTATGCTCTCCACTTCATGGTTCCCTTGCGTTACCATCCACGGTCTAGAACTAGCAAGTGGCTGCACCAACCGGCCGAATGTGTCCCACCGGTGTTGGATATAATCAGCATATGCAAGGTCTCCAGGAAGCAGGTGAACATCATAATTGCATCGGTCAATGTGGCTCAACGTCGATTTTGTCCAACCAGTTTGACCCAAATCCCCAGCTACAGCAAATGTAATCGGAAGTTGAGCAGGAGGAGTCTTGAGCTGGAACTCTGGACCTTGTCTGCCACATCGGTAAAAGTACACGGAGTTATGCTCTAGAGGTCCGATTAGAACATGGTGTATCTTTCCAGAGCTGTAGAGAACATAACTATAAGAGGTGGTCTCCCCTTGGGCGAAAGAGTCATATTTCCCCGGCGATGTTCCATATTCTACAACCGAAGGTGCAGACTTATCATCCGTGATCCATGAAACTCTAATGTGTTTGTCTCCTGACAAAGAAATGTGTACCTGAAACAGACACTTCTTCAACTAAGAATGTGAAACTACATGGATTCCATAAAGTACCACATTTTAAAATGGTTTGACAAAATTGCTTAAAAAGAATAATCCTTGTTCACTCTTCACGTAATTACTTTCCTAGAACAAGCTAATAATTCAAGCATTAAACCAATTATTAGAAACAATTAACATCTTTAGTTTCCATCTTTTCCTCAAGATTCATGGCTAGAAATTTTAGTATTAAGCATTGTTTACTCGAAATCAAATCAGTGGTTTTGCTGAATTTGACCCATTTAAAAGAAAATCACAAAAAAAAAAAAAAAAAAAAAATCTCCAGAGAAGACTGAAGAACCAAAAAGAGATGCACTCAATGAGTATTGGAAGAAACAAGTGATTCTTGAAGAGAAAAGAAGGAACAGAGAAGTAAAGGAAAGAATGAAATGTAAGCTGAATTCACTGATCTGATTTACAATGACAGTAAGGCTACAAAAACTTACCCTTCCAAAATCTATCACAGTCTCACATGATGACAACACATGGCAAATAAGCAATTTGCAAAACAAAAAGGAAAAGTTTTCTAAATTAAGAAATGCCACAAACACAAAAATATCAGGAATCTTTTTATTTATTGAGGGCAAAAAAATAATAAAAGAACCCAGATTCAGAACCAAAAAAGCAAATGCCAACTAATGAAAAATAGAAAAATAAAGTTGCAACATTGATCATTGATTATTTATTCCATTGAAGAGAATGAGTGTGTGATGGACCTGCTGAGGGTAAGAAGAGAGCTTTGAATCCCATGGAAGGTGTAAGGCTTTACGAGGCTGAGGTCGAACATAATCATCAGCAGTCACAGTCACAATCACAGTTGCTGACGCAAGAATAAAAACCGTTAGAAACAGTTTTATTAAGAGTGCCATTAACGTGTTCAAAACAAACAAATTAAAAGAAGTGTTTGAGATTCTGGAAGAAGAGGAAGACAATAATGTACTTCAAAGGGATCTAACTCAATCAGGTCGGTGGATTTTGCTACCATCACCTTTTCAAAAAGATAAATGGAAAATGATACCATACTTTTTTCTTTTTCTTTTCGTTTTTGGCACTCTATGCACTGTGCAGTCTGTGACCAAATTGTACACCAATATAAAATAGACCCTGAACTTTTTTTTTACAAGACACCTCTTAATGAGTCGAAAGTCGTCCCTAAAAGTAATTAAAAAATGGGACAAATTGACCCTTAACACATTATATTGTAACCAATTTTCAGGTGGTTTTAGGGGTCGATTTGTCTCATTTGAGAGTCGATTTGTCCTATTTTTTAATGCTTAGGAGCTGCTCTGGGAGTTTCGATTCATTAAGAGGTGTCTTGTCCAAAACAAAAAAGTTCAAGGACCAGAAGAGGTGTTTACTCTATAAAATACTTCTTAAAATATATAATGAAAAAAACTAGGGAACCAACGTATTATGACCAATAGGGAGTTAATATGAGTTACGGCTGATAACGCATATAAATTTTGGATGATAACTTAATCATTAATATATGAGTTACAGATGATAACTCATATAAATTTTGGATGATAACTTAATTATTGACTCCCTAATGAGCTTTCTAACGTTGGTTCCGTAGTATTGTTCATATATAATATATAATATAGGGTTGATTACAAAAAATAATTGTGAAAAATTTTATAATAGAAAAATAAGCATGAAAAGATTTAGAAGAGAAGAATATTCGTAAAAGATTAAAAATTATAATAAAAATGGTTAAAAATAATTTTTAGTGACTATTTATTCTTAATTTATTATAAAAAATTTAAATATTTTTGTCATAATTTTAAATTTTTAATTGATATTTTTATTATTCGAATTTTTCATGAATATTTTTATTTTAATTTTTAATATTTTATAGGTATTTTTTATTTAAATTTTTTATAATTATTTTTATAAATGTTATATTTTTTATAATTATTTTTTGTAGTTAATTCTATAAATATTTTAATTAATTTTGATGATTAATTTTTATACGTAAATAGTATTTTTTTTAACACAAATAGTATTTTTTTTCGTAATTTTTATACGTAAATAGTATTTTTTTTTAACACAAATAGTATTTTTTTTCCGTAAAATGTAATGACTAGGTAACGTACTTTTAGGCTCCTCCTTAATTAGTGTTTAATTATTTATTATTTTAATTTTTAATATTTATTTTAAATTTTCACATATATCTTATATGAATAATTAGTTTAGAAAATAAATTTTTTTATGCATAGATAACAGTTTTTTTTTAAATTATTTCCTATCTTAATATGTGTTTACTTTGTATTTGTAGTTTACGGAACAAGCAGCTTTAGTTGATTCCTCCTTTGTGACTAAGAAATCATATGCAGTTAGTTCATGCTTTGCACTCTGATAAAGAATGGAATTAGATTTAATCAATTTAAATGTGGAATAAATTTAATTTTTTAAGGATAAAACAAACTAATAAAACAAATTAGTACATAAATGTCCGTCTCTAGACACTACCCACAAAATTAGTACATAAATACTATTGTTTTTTATTTTATAATTATAACAAAAAAAAAAAAACATCTCCATTGACTTGGGAGTCTTGGACTATTAAAAATTAGCAATTATACTTTTTTTCTCTCAAAATGAGCAATATTATAATATTTTAAATCATCATTTAAATAATTAAAAAAAACTACTTTTTAATATATGAATTGTAATTTTGATCCTATGTATTCTTTTCATTAAAAAAAATAGCTTGATTGAGAGGTCACAACCTATTTTTTAAAAAACATTTTAAAATTGATTTTGCCACCAATAATTACTATTGCTTCCCTGCACACATTTCGGAAGGAAAAAGAATTAAGAAAGAATGTGTTCCGGGGTGAATGCAGAACCTGATGAGCCCAGTCTGCTCCAAGCTTGGGTTGTCGCAATGAGTTCAGTTGGTGAATCTTCAATAAAACAGGCGGGGGGAAAACCTGCAAAACACTCCGACGCTCAAGTCAGACAGGGTTTAAGCAGAGTTCAAGTACAGTAGAATAGTGTGTTCAGTGATCTCAAACATGTGTGAATATAGGGTATTTATAGGCACGAGTATACCTGTAGTGGTGAAGGTGTGGAGTATGCAGCCTAAGGTTTCGGAGTCGTGCATGGGAGCACGTCCCTATTCTGTTGTCGAAGAAAGATCGTGCTTCCTCGTATACTTGCTGTGCACGCCAGATCGGGTCATTTCTCATAGGCCGGGTCGGGTCAGTCTTCTCTTCTGGCAAACGAATCTAGACGCTTCTTGGGCCTATTGAGGGGGTTGGCCCAACGCTGTTCGCTGTCAACGGAGGCCTACCCATGTTACAAGTCGGACATCTTGGCAACTTGTGTGGAGAACATGGGTCTAGCCCATGTCCTTGCGCCCATTGGAGTGTTGGACCCTCCATTATTGGGCCAAATGCGAACCCTTTCTTTGGGCCTCGTAAACGGGTATGAACACTGCCCCTACGCGGGGTTGTGGTCGTTTAATCACCACACTGCGCGTAACCGACTACGGAGTGTAATCTGTGTTGCCTTGAAACGCTCCTCCGAGTTCGCAGCGACGATCTGTTTGGCCTTTTTCAATTCGAATTAGATTTTGAATTTCAAATTTCGAATTGAGGGGAGATAGGGAGATGAAGCATTTATTGGGTCTCTTCGTTTTCTTTGGGGCATTTACAGTTATGCCCCTACGTCACCTCAAGTATAAGTAGCCTTGGGGCTTCACCTTTTTTCACTCCTAGTGCTTCTTCTTCTTCTCACTTCCTGACACCACTCCCTTTTACTAACACTGCCTCCTCTCATCCCTTCATTTTTGCTATCACCGTTGTTACTGCTTCCTGACTCGGCGTCACCGCCCCAAGTTGGAGTCCTCCTTCTTATTCGTTGCCGGCGAGGCTTTTGGTTACCCTCCCCTTCCATCGTCAGTCGTTTCGCCTTCTTCTCCAGGTACTGTCCATTGCTTTCTTTTATTCGTTTTGCTAGTTTCTAGATTCCTTCATTATTTGATAAATGTTCTAGTCCCAAGTAGCTCTTTGGGAATATGGGCCCCTATGCTAGTAACCTTATTATCCTCCTTGCCGACCTGTACCTGCTCCAATTCACCTTGCGGCTCTGGTCGGGGATTTTCCTTAGACTGTGGTCTCTCGAGTTCTATCACATAACTCTTATCCGAGAGGTTCTTGACTTTCTTGTCAACTTGTGTATTGTAGCATTTTCTTTCTGCTAGTTGGTCTCCTTTTAAAGTGGCTATCTCTCCGTCGGTGGGGAACTTGAGGCATAAATGAGGAGTGGAGACCACAGCCCACAGCCAGTTGAGGGTTCCCCTTCCGATCAGTGCGTTGTAAGCTGAGGAGACATCGACTACGATGTAGTCGACCTTCAAAGTGGTGCAGCATGGTTCCTCGCCAAAGGTGGTATAGAGACTTACATAGCCCAAAGGCTGAACGGGTATGCCTCCAAGTCCGAATAACATCTCATTGTATGCCCGGAGTTCTTGAGGCCCTAGCCCCAGCTTGTCAAAGGCCGTCTTGAAGAGGATGTCGGTGGAACTCCCTTGATCCACCAATGCCCTATGGACATGAACATTGGCCATCTTGATTGTGACGACAACTGGGTCGTCCTGCCCCGGGATGATTCCTTTGGTGTCTTCATTTGTGAAGGTGATTGAGGGAGTGTTGCTCCGCTCTTGAGTGGTTGGGTTCTTCTGCACACTGTAGAATCGTTTCAGGTGCCTTTTCCGGGAGCTTTTGAATGGTCCTCCAGAGGCGAATCCTCCTGAGATCGTATACATGTGTCTCGCCTCGCTCCAAGTAGTGTTGTTTTCCTGAGGTATGTCATCTGACCTCCTAACATTAGATCTGTCTCCTCGGCGATTATCACGCCTCGAGGATCCTTCTAACTTGATAGACCTATCAAGTTTTCCTTCTCTTGCTAATTTTTCTACCACATTTTTCAGATTGTAGCAGTCATTCGTGTGGTGGCCGTAGACCCTGTGATATTCGCAGTACTCATCCTTGTTACCTGCCTTCCGACTTCTGATTTGTCTAGGGGTTGGTAGCTTCTCCACATTGCATATCTCTCGGTACACTTCCACCAAAGAAACTTTGAGTGGTGTGTATGAGTGATATTTCTAGGCTTGACTCGAGTATTCCTCTTCCCCTCTCTTTTTGTATTTCTCCTTTCCGAGTTCTTCTCCGCTTCTTTTATTGCTCCTCTCTCGCTCTCCGCTGGCTGGTTTTCTGAGCTGTGATGCTTCCTCCAAGTTGATGTATTTCTCAGCTCTTTCCTGGACTTCCGGCAGGGAGGTCGGGTGCCTCTTTGAGATTGACTGTGAGAAGGGTCCCTCACGTAGGCCATTGATCAATCCCATGATGGTTGCTTCGGTTGGGAGTTATTGGATTTTCAAACAGGCTTTGTTGAATCTTTCCATGTAAGCCCGCAACGATTCGTCTTCCTTCTGCTTGACCCCGAGTAGGCTCGGAGCGTGTTTGACCTTCTCCTTCTGAATTGAGAACTGGGTGAGGAACTTCTTGGCTAGTTCTTCAAAGCTCGTGATAGACCTCGGTGGCAAAGAATCGAACCAGATTTGCGCCGCTTTGGTTAATGTTGTTGGGAAAGCTTTGCATCTGGTCGCATCTGAGGCACCTGCTAGGTACATCCGACTTCTAAAGTTGCTGAGGTGGTAGCAAGGATCGGATGTGCCATCACATAAGACCATGTATGGGTTTTTGAAATTCTTGGGGACTTCGGCTTTCATGATCTCTTTAGAAAATGGGACTCCAGGGTGCAGGTCGGAATATTGATATTCCCGTCGTACCCATTTCTGCTTCAATCCTTCTTCCAACTTTTTGATCTTTTCTTCGGCTTTTCTTCTCCAACGCAACTCGTCCTGTAGTTTCCTTTCTACCTCACGTTGTTGCGCTAGTTCCTGTTCCAATCGGTCAAGTCGTCCGTTGTGGCCATTAACCAAGCCCATAAACTCAAAGTGAGTTGGTATGGAGTGGGGTTTCGCCGAACATCGTGGGGGCAGACGTGACTTCCTTGGGGAAGGCTGTTTTCCTGACGCCCCACGGTCTCTACTTCTGGAGTTGTTTTGGGATTCTGAATCTGAAGCTATATGTCCATCTTCTTGGTGATCCGCCATTTGTCAAGATTCGTAAGAACGGTCCCCAGCAACGGCGCCAATGTTCCGGGGTGAATGCAGAACCTGATGAGCCCAGTCCGCTCCAAACTTGGGCTGTCGCAATGAGTCCAGTCGGTGAATCTTCAATGAAACAGGCAGGGGGAGAACCTGCAAAACACTCCGACGCTCAAGTCAGACAGGGTTTAAGTAGAGTTCAAGTACAGTAGAATAGTGTGTTCAGTGATCTCAAACCTGTGTGAATATGGGGTATTTATAGGCACGAGTATACCTGTAATGGTGAAGGTGGGCAGTATGCAGCCTAAGGTTTCGGAGTCGTGCATGGGAGCACGTCCCTTTTCTGTTGTCAAGGAAAGATCGTGTTTCCTCGTATCCTTGCTGTGCACGCCAGATCGGGTCGTTTCTCATAGGCCGGGTCGGGTCAGTCTTCTCTTCTGGCAGACGGATCTGGACGCCTCTTAGGCCTGTTGAGGGGGTTGGCCCAACGCTGTTCGCTGTCAACGGAGGCCTACCCATGCTACAAGTCGGAGGTGCCCGACTTGTCTTAGACAAGTCGGACGTCTTGGCAACTTGTGTGGAGAACATGGGTCTAGCCCATGTCCTTGCGCCCATTGGAGTGTTGAACCCTCCATTATTGGGCCAAACTCGGACCCATTCTTTGGGCCTCGTAAACGGGTATGAACAGAATGAAAATTGAAATGACTAAAATGATTAGCTCTATTAATTCTTTTGCAATGTAGAAGCAGTTAATATTGGATTCGATTTCAGTTAAATTTTCTTGATTAACTTCTTCATGAGATTTTTTACATGAGTTTTTTTGAATTTGCATGTTAAGCTTGACATTTAATATGATATTTTGAAAAGTAAATGAAAGAGAGAAGTAAATAAAAGTGATAATTAAGCCCTTTGGAATGTTATGATAATCAAAAATCAATTTTGATTAATAAGACAAATAGTTTGAAAACAATATTTGAAGATCAAAGATTGCATGCAATTTGGCTTGAATTTTTCTTATAGGTGAGGTTGGTAGTGTTAATTTTGGGCTAAATGGTTTCACATGCATGTATATGTCAAAGGTGACAACTACATGCATTAATTGAATTTTGCTATAAATAAGAGTTTAGTTTAATCTCATAAACACACAACAAACATCAAAGAATACCATCCTTTAAGTATCTTCTTTCGTAATATTAGTTGAGAGCTTTGTTGTTTTAGTTGCTCTCATTTGTAAGAATTTTTGTCATATACTATTTGGTATAATACCATTAGGTACTTTGGGATGTATTTGGAATTTGAGTTTCAGTGTTTGTCACTTTATTATTTTATTAGAGATTTTGGTTTAAGTGGAATAATCACCTATTTTGTAACTTTGTTATATTTCATAGTGAAATATTTATTTGTTGTCTTTGATCATAGACGTAAACGTTTAGCTGAACCACATTAATTCTCATGTCAAATTTTGTTTATTAAGCTTTCGCTTCCTCTCTTGTGCCACTCTGTTTGCCCCCTTAATTTTGATGGAGAGAAATGAAGAACGTACAGAATGTACCTTCAGGGGTTTAGGACTTCCAGAGTAACCGGAGGTGCCAAGAAAGAAGGCTGGAGGTTAATATGAGTAAACGATAGCGTGTAGAGGAACGGTCTCCAAATAAGGATTTGGGAGTCTTCGGATACACAGCAATTGGGTAGGGTTTATAAAGCGTACTTGGAGGAGAGCTGATCTCCTCTTTATATACCCGTGGTGGTTCCTATATTTTAGGGAGCAAATTCGTACGAGATCGATCCAGATATGATCCTTATCTCATGAGGATCTGATGATTAATGCTTATGGGCCCTTTTAAGATCCGTGGGGGATTTGGGCCGTTCGTTGGCCTTGGGTTGTTCGTCGGCTTTGGGCTGACGTGAGAGGGGTTCGTCGTGGACATGTGCTGAGCGGGCCCAATATCCGAAACAGTTGCCCCCGAGCTCAGAAGGTCCGAGAATCCGAACTCTTCGAGTTCTGTTAGTTCCGTGATCAAGGGTTTTTGTTTCCGTGTAACGGCGTTCCGAGGTTTAGTCGCTCATCATTCTTATTTCGAGATTGTTGGTTGTGATGTCATGATCCGGAAGCTTCTGGATTCTGACGTTTGATTTGACTTCTGATGTCTTTTGGCTTTCTCGAGATCATGGGGGAGAGAGAGTTGTGAGTCCCCTCGTTTCTCGCGCCTTAATGATGGGAGGTTTAAATGCCATGCATTTCCCTTCCTTACCCCTTGTTAACTTCCACAGAGTGGGGATAAAGTGGTCTTTTCCAGCCCTTTATAAATGGGTGGAGGGAAGAAGTGAACTCCTTATGCTTCATCTTCTTTGACTCTTCATTCGATACCTTTTTCTTCTTTCTCTCTGCTTCTTCTGTGGCGTTTTCATCTTCACGAGCTTTTCCGAAGGGTTTTTCTTCCTCATTTACTTGGTAAGTTTCCTTTCTTTGCTCTTTGTTTCATTTTGGTACTTACGTTCTTCCTCTTTGAACTTCTGCCGTTTTGCTTTTTGGGAAGGATTTGAGCTTTTACCAACTTTTCGTGCCAGTTTTCATGTGTTTTTTACTGTGGTGTCTTTCTTCCCAAAACAGGTTAAAAATGGTTGAAGTTCAAGAGAATGGCCCTAGCGGGGTAGTTCATGAGGTTGAGGCGGCTCAAATGCCTCACGAGCTGGACCTGTTATACAGCTGGGTCCTGTTGTCAACCGAGACATCCTTGGTAGTCCGTCGACCATGACGGAGGACTACTTGGCGGAGCTGAAGAGCTCTGGGATGATCTGTGGAGGCGGCGAGGAGGAGATACTCTATCGGGTCGAGCTTCCTCGTCGTGGAGAGAGGGTATGCGGCCTGAATTTAGAGCATCCTCGCATCCCCCACTGGTTGTGGGTGAACGAGGTTATGTTTACTGAATTCGGGGTTCGGATACCCTTCACCTCCTTCCAACAGCGGTTGCTCCAGCGTTGTTTTGTTGCTCCGTCTCAGTTCCACCTGAACGCTTAGTCGGCGATTCAGTGCTTTGAATTGGTGACGGAGTTTCTCGAGCTTCCCCAAGATCCCGAGGTGTTTCTTTACCTCTTCACAGTTTTCTCTCCGAACGCCGACGGGAAGACCAAGAAAGGGTATATGTCGGTCTGTCCTGAGAAGGGTCGGAGAATCTTCGGTCTGTACGAGGAGTCTTTTCATGACTTCAAAGGGCAGTACTTCAAGGTTTTTCCAGTTGGGGATCATCCGCCATTCTGGTTGACCTTGGAGAGGGACGTAGGACAGTTTCCGTCCTATTGGAGTAAGGACGCCGGCGTGAACTACGTCACGATGTCGTATAGAAAGCTGAATGACGAGCAGAGAGATACAACCGACATTCTTTTATGGTTGTTCTCCAAAAGAAATTTAAAACCCAAAGCCATTTTGGGTAACCCCGAACGTGCCAGGGTATCCGTTGGTATATATCTGCCTTAGTAGGTTCCTTCTTTTTGTTTATCTGCTATATCATATTTCCTTATTAAGCGTTTTTCCCCGTTTCTGTCCTTTTCAGTGAAAATGGCTGGTAAGAACAAAACCTTGGCAAGCCTTCGTAAGTTTATGGCGGCGAATCCTAAAGGGCCAATTGCCTTAAGTCCTTCCGGCGATCAGGCTTCGTCTTCGGTTCCCGAGGGGGGTGGTTCTTCCACCGTCGGAGGGGGAGCCGATACTCGTCCGGAGGTCTCGTCTCCGATACGGGAGGAGGGGCCGGAGCAGCAGATTGAAGTCATTCCTCCTTTTCCCTTGGGGAAGCGGGCCAACGACGAGGTCATCACTGCCCAAAAGAGGTCGAGGACGTCGGAGGGCTCTCAACATGACTTCTGTCCGATGGATCGATCTTTCGATGCTTCAACATACATCGAAAACAACTTTCTAGGTCCTCGTGCTCGTGAGGCCTTGCAAGATTATGATCCGATGGAGAGTATCCATTGGGACCAGTGGGCGATGCTCCGTTCAGCGACTATCATGAAGTCCATTGAGCCTCGCCTGACCCTCGCCGACCAATGGGAACATCATTGTGCCAAGTTGACGGGGGATTTGAAGATGTTGAATCAGCAGAAGGCTAATGTGGAGAAGGAGAAGGAGGAGGTTGAGACGGCTAAGTCCAAGGCAGAGAAGGACTTAGAGGTTGCCTTGACCGATGCGAAGGAGAAGGGCGTTGAGCTGCAACGCTTGAGGGATCGGGAGGCCGGTTTGTTGGTTGACCTTGAGTCTGCTAAGAAGAAGCTCTCAGAAGAGAAGTCTCGGGCCGATCAGGCGGAGGCTTCCTTGGCTTCGACGGAGCAAGCTCGTCAAGAGTTGGTCAAGCTGGCTGAGGACTCCATGAAGGCTACTGAGGATGCCTTGAAGGAGAAGATCCTTCTATTGGCTCCCGATTTCGACGTCTCTCTCCTCGGAGCTTGGAAGGAGGTCGTGGATGGTCAGATCGTGGATCCCCCTCCGGAGTCTTAGTTTCTCTTCTCCTTATGTAAAAACACTTTATTTGTTTATGTTGAAGTTACTTTACGGGGGTCCGTCGTGCCCGTGTTTAACCGGGTCGGACTCTCATCTCCTAACGTTAACTATTTTTTTGCTAAGTCTTTTGATTTGGGAATCCGTCGTTCTGTGTTTATCCGGGTCGGATTTCCCTTATTTTTAGGAAAAATATTTTGGCTAAGTGTATGAACGCCGTTTTGGGTTCCGACGTGCCGCGCTATTGTCCGGGTCGGAACTTTGTTTTATATAAGTCGTTGTTTGGCTAAGTTTTGTAACTGCCGTTTGACTTCGTTCTTTGCCGTTTTACTGTGTTCCCTCCTTTCGTCTTTTTGGTTCCCGCTTTATAAGGATAGGGCGTTTAAGACTTGGAAATAATGCGTAAGATTCTTCTAAGTTATTTGGAGGCGGAGTGATCAGTTTCGTCCTTCCGAAACTTATTTTCTTTGGCTTCCTTATCTTTTTCCGACGTTATGAGTGGGAAAGTAGAAAAAATGAACAAGTTGTGACGTTTTTCTTTTAGCCAGATAAACTTTGTTTGTAGCCGGTGATGGCAAGTAAATCGTATGGTCGTGTAAAAATAAATGAATATTTTATTGGATATTTTGGGCCTCATAAAAACCTTTTGACCTCCCGGAGTAGGATACCTCGGATAGGAAAAAGAGTACCCGATTGACTAAGTTAAAGGGAAAAATACAAGTAAAACAAAGATAACAGCTATCCTATAGTTATACTTAACTGAAAGGCAAAAGGGGAGCAAGGGTTTTTTAAGAGAAGAACCGTCAGAGGTTGGTGGCGTTCCAGCTTCTCGGAAGTTCACCTCCGTTGAGTCGTTCTAACTTGTATGCCCCTTTGCTGAGGTCCGTGGTCACGCGATAGGGTCCTTCCCAATTCGGGGTTAGCTTGCCTTCTGCCGGCGTTAGTGGCCCGATGTCGTTCCGTCGTAGGACTAGGTCTCTGACTTCGAAGTGTCTTCTGATGGTTCCCTTGTTATATCTAGCACTCATCCTTTGTTTCAAGGCCATTTCTGTCAGGTGAGCTTCTGATCGGACCTCGTCTATTAGGTTCCGATCTGTCATGATATCCTTTATGCCGAGGAGTAGCTTTGGGCTAGGTTCACCGATTTCAACAGGAATAATGGCCTCGACCCCATAGGTTAGCCGGAATGGCATTTTGCCGGTTGAGGATCGGGGGGTCGTTCGATAAGACCATAAGACTGATGCTAACTCTTCAGCCCAAAGACCTTTTGCATCGTCAAGTCGTTTTTTCAGCCCTTTCACAAGGACTTTGTTTGCTGATTCGACTTGGCCGTTTGCTTGGGGATGCTCAACCGAGCAGAAGCGTTGGTTGATTCAAAATTCTGCGGCTGATTCCTTAAACTTCTTGTCCGCGAATTGGGTTCCGTTATCCGTGATTAGGATTGAGGGAATTCCAAATCGGGTGATGATTTGTTTCCATACAAATTTCCAACATTTTACAGCCGTAATGGTGGCGAGAGGTTCTGCTTCGATCAACTTAGTGTAGTAATCGATGCCGACAATGAGGTATTTTAGTTGGCCAGGGGTTAACGGGAAAGGTCCGACGAGGTCGATTCCCCACGTGCCGAATAGCCGATCTGCCAAGATTGGAGTCATCCTTTCTGGGGGTGCTTGATGGAAGTCTCCATGGAGTTGGCATTTTTTGCAGGTTCGGACGAATTTCATTGCATCATTCATCATGTTCGGCCAATAGTATCCGGCTCGAATGAGTTTCCGGGCTAAGGATTTTCTGCTGATGTGGAGGCCACAACATCCTTCGTGAACCTCCCGTAAAGTGTAATCAGCTTGAGATGGGTTAAGGCATTTCAGAAGTGGCAGATCTATGCCCTTTTTGTATAACTAACCCGAGATCAGGGTGAACTTGGCGGCTTCTCTCTTGATTCTTTTGGCCTCTTTGGGGTCGTCGGGAAGGGTTCCGACCTCAAGGTAGCTCAGCATTGGGGTCATCCATGTTGCTGTTTCAGATATCGGGAGGCAATTTATCTCCGACACAGATACCGATGGTTCTTTGATCGTTCCTTGGATGAGGGAACGATTTCCCGATCCTGGCTTCATGCTGGCGAGTTTGGACAAGAGGTTGGCCCTGGCGTTCCGTTCTCTGGGAACATGGGTTATTATTACCTTGTCAAACGTCTTCATCATCGCTTTTACCTTCGCTAGGTATCTCTGAAGGAGTGAGTCTTTGGCTTGATAGGAGCCGTTTATTTGGGAGCTCACTACTTGAGAATCCGTGCAGACTTCCAGAGTTCGGGCTCCCACCTCCTGAGCTAGGGTTAATCCAGCTAGTAGGGCTTCATACTCAACCTGGTTATTTGAGATGGGGAAGTCATATCGGATAAATTGTTCGAACATGACTCCGTCGGAGCTCTCCAGCATAACCCCTGCGCCGCCTGAGGTCGTTGTGGATGAGCCGTCGACATGTAATTTCCATCCGATGTCCCGGCTTGTTTCTTTATCTGGGATTGTCATTTCTGCCAGGAAGTCAGACATTGCTTGTGCTTTGATAGCCGCCCTGGGTTGGAATTGAATGTCGAATTGTGACAATTCCACAACCCATCCTAACATCTGACCTGCTAGGTCCGGCTTTTGGAGTATGCTTCGGATGGCTTGATCGGTTCTGACGACGATGGTGTGACTTTGGAAGTATTGCTGGAGTCGTCTTGCCGAGATAAGGAGTGTGTATGCCAGTTTCTCAATCTTTGTGTATCGGAGTTCAGCCTCATGCAAGACTCAGCTGATAAAGTATACTGGCATTTGGCCTACTGGCTCGTCTTCCCTTACTAGTGCTGCTGCAATGGACTCGTCCGTAATGGACAAGTAGATGTACAGGGGTTCGCTATTTATTGGCTTTGAGAGGACTGGAGGTTCCGATAGTATGGATTTGAACTTGAGGAAAGCGTCTTCACATTCTTGCGTCCATTCGAAGTTGATTCCTTTCCTCATTAACTTGAAGAAAGGTAGGGCGTTTCTTGCTGATGCTTCGAGAAAACGGGACAACGCCGTTAGTTTTCCGTTCAGCCGTTGGACTTCTTTTAGGCTTGTTGGGCTGGGGAGCTGAAGAATCGGTTTGCACTTCTCCGGATTGACCTCAACTCCTCTTTGGGTTATCATGAACCCTAGAAATTTCCCTGCTTCCATGCCAAAGGCGCACTTTAAGGGATTCAAACGCATTTTGTAGCGTCAAAGGGACTCGAAGACTTCATGGAGGTCGGAGATAAGATTCCCTGGGTTCTCCATTTTGACCAACATGTCATCCACGTAACCTTTGATCTTCCGAATGATGAGGTCTCTGAAGATTTTTGTCACCAGATGTTGGTACGTCACTCCGGCGTTTTTTAATCCGAAAGGCATAGCTATGTAGCAGTAAGTTCCGTCCGGAGTGATGAATGCTGTTTTTTCTTCGTCGGGCTTATGAATAGGGATCTGGTTGTATCCCGAGTAAGTATCCATGAAGGAGAGGTATTGGTAGCCGGAAGAGGCATCTACCAACCCATTGATGTTAGGTAACAGGAAGGCGTCTTTTGGGCAGGCCTTGTTTAGGTCGGAATAATCAACACACATTCGCCACTTCCTGTTTGCTTTTTTGACCAAGACTACGTTCGCCAGCCAAGTGGAGTAAGATAGTTCTCGGATGAATCCTGCTTCGAGAAGTGCCTTGGTTTGTTTCTTCACTTCTTCCGCCCTTTCGTCCCACATGCGCCTCTTGCGTTGGGCGACGGGGCGGTGATTAAGGTCAATGGCCAAGGAGTGCGACATGACCGATGGGTCAATTCCCGGCATATCGGCTGGTGTGAAGGCATAGAGATCTCCATTCTTCTTGAGGAATTCCGAAAGTTCTTGCTTGAGTTCGTAGGGTAGATTCCGATTCAAGAACGTGTGACGTTCTAAGGAGTCTCCGATCTGTATTTTCTCCAGATCTCCGTCTAGTTTCGCCGAGGTTGCTCTTCTATCCTAGCATCGAGATCGGCCAGATAGACGCTGGAGGCATCTCGGGATTTGGATTGAAGAGCCAAGTTGTTGTGCTTGCATTTTTCGGCCATCACCCTATCTCCATGGAGGGTTCCGAAGTCACCAGAGTCTGTTTCATACTTCATTACCAGGAATTTAGTGAACACGGCCGCGGAGAAGTCATTGATCGTCTTCCGGCCCAGGATGACGTTGTAGGCTGTTGAGTTTTTTAGCACTACAAATCCGGCCATTACCGTCCTTTGGGAGTTTCCGGTTCCTATGGAAATCGGGAGCTCTATACTTCCGTCAGGTTTAATGAAGTGGTCACCGAGCCCCATAACTCCCGGTTGGTGTGTTTTCAGATTGTGGTCCTTGAATCCTAATACATCAAAGGCATGTCGGAACATGATGTTAGAGTCCGCGCCAGTATTGATCAAGATTCGTCAGACTATCCCTGGACCGACGCCAGCCGAGATCACCATCGGTGCGTCGGAATCAACCATTCCATGTTCAAAGTCTTTGTTATTGAACGTGATCGGCGGGAGCTATGGCGGAGCACTCCGTACGGCAGCCAGGATTTTGAGATCCTTCTTATGGGCAGACTTGGATTTCTCCGTATGGTTGGCTCCGGTAATCACAGGAACTATGGGCATTGTTTCATCGGTGTCTCTGAGGTTCCAGGGGTTCCGAGTTTCCAGTCCTTCTGACCGTTCTCGTCCGACATTCCGGGGTTCTCGAATGACTTGGATGAATTAACCTAGTTTTCCTTCCCTGATGGCTTACTCGATGGCGTCCCTCAGGTCATAGCAGTCTTGCGTCTTGTGTCTGTAACCCTAGTGGTAGTCACAGAACAAGGTCTTGTTCTTGGCATTTTGGGTCCTTCCTCGTAAAGGTCTGGCCCGAGGTAGGATACCTTTGTCAGAGATTTGCTGATATACTTCTGTGATAGATGCTATCAATGGAGTGTATTGGTCGTACTTCTGCTTTGCGAACTTAGGGTTTCCCCTATGTCCTTGATCCCGTTGGTTGTCTCTCGGGTTCGCCGTGGAGGCGTTACCTCGAGGAGCCGTCTGGGTTTGCTGGCTTTTGGTAGTCGCCACCACTCGGTTGACCTCTTCGTGGTGGATGAACTCCTTTGCCTTCGCATGCATCTCCTTTCGGGTCCATACGGGCTTAGTGGTCAGCTATCTCCTAAAGTTGTCATTAGCAAGGCCGTTGGTTAGGCACAAACTTGCGACTCCGTCAACGAGTCCATCTATGGTTTTGCATTCGGCGTTAAACCTCTCGATGTACTTCCTTGTGGTCTCATTAGGTTTCTGGATTACAGCAAGGAGGTTGATTGGATGCTTATTGCTGTCTATGCTCATCGTGAACTCGTTAAGGAACAACTTTCTTATTTCGGAGTAGGTGGAGATAGAACCTGCCGGTAAGGACGTAAACCATTGCGCGGCTAGCCCGGTCAAGGCCACTTGGAAGGCTCGACACTTGACTTCATCAATTGCTCCATCACAAACCATCCGATGCTCAAAGTCATTAAGATGGACGTAAGGATCCGTCGATCCGTCATATTTCATATCCGTTGGCTTTACGAAGCCCTTGGGGACTTGAACTTTGAGGATCCGGTTTGAGAACGGGGTATGTCCGTCGACAGATGGAGTCCTTTCTCGTCCTCTAGTTCTCTTGTAACGACGGTATTGCTTTCGCTTCGGTTCTCGAGATTCGTCCGAAGAGGATTCTCGGTCATCCGAGCTGCTTGGGTGACGTCTCCGCCAAGGTAGGGTACGTTCGGGAGGCGGGGTGCGTTCGCGAGGCGGAGTGCGTTCGCGTCTTCTGGGAGGAGTTCCGGATTTAGAGCGGGATCGATGCCGTCGTGGCGAACGTCGTCGCGATCGTAAATCCTTTGTGACATTTTTAAGTTCCACATTCTCCTTCCGAAGCCCTTTGACTTCAACTTCCATAGCTTGCATACGGTGTCTGATGCGGCGAATCTTTTCACAACAATCCGACAAGTGCACCGGATCAAGTAATACCACTTGAGAGTGGGTACCGTTCCCTCGAGGAAAGACGGATCAAGCAATATTCTTAATCACTTTTCTAAGTAGATCAAAGTAACTAATCAAAAGATTAATATGAAACTAAAGAAAGAAGCAAATAAAAACCATGCAACAACAAGTAAACATATCAAGAAACACAATCTTTAATCACTAATTAACAAGAACAATTATCAAGAAAAGAGGGAAAATGCAAATGTAAAGAGCAAGATCAAGGAATTGGAGATATTCATCACTAATGTCATAAGCCAGATTTTACCATTCAATTTCTGCAATTACTTATCAAATCTAAATGAATCCTAATATAACTAAATCCTAATCTCTTAGTGATCTAGTTTCATCTTTATCCTAATTAATCATCAATCTCTTGACTAATTAAACAAGAAAAGAGATAATGCACACATCATGATTCAAATCAACAATGATCAACAAGATTTAATGGAAAGAATTAATATGTCACATATTCAATCTCATAAAAACCCTATTAGATTATTAAAGATTCTAATGCACATCAAATCACATGCTCATCTCTAAGTCACATGAAGAAATATGGAATGATTCTTGAAATATGTTTGAATGCCTATTTTCTCAAACTCAACAATTCAAAACAAGAAAGATTGAATCACTCGTCAGTAAATCAAATCTTTAAAGAAATTATGACAAAGAATCAAACAAGAAACGAATCAATCATTTATGTAATAGACAATACAGATTCATATACATACACATTCATTCAACTCATCATCTCTGATGCAAAGAACAAATGTGAAAGATGT
>JASCZI010090646.1:166907-178068 GCA_036250425.1 Stylosanthes scabra | reverse complement strand
ACCGGAAGCTTCCAAATCCAATTCCAATTCAAAGAATCATCCCAATCAAAGCGCCGCTTTGCAAGCCATAAATAACCATTCCTAGCAGAGTATTCATTGGAACCTGTTGGCCACCAATACCAACCACAAGAAGTATGACAAAGAGGTTGTCGAAGACCAGAGAGGAGGAGAGAAATATCAGGAGGAATAGGAGTAATGAGCCTATTGAACATCCATTGCCCGTTGATGAAAACATCTTTGACTTTCAAATCAAGCTCATGAATATGGACATAATCAAGAATACCACCCAAATGGCCCAAAGGAGACCAAGGATCATGCCACAAGGATTGAGAAGTGTCACCAATATTCCAAAGAAAGCCATCCTTGATTGCATTGTAGGCTTTACAGATACTCTTCCAGCAAGAGGAGTCTTTGGAAGAATAATTGAACCCATTGATTAATCCATTCTTCAAATATTTAGAGCTCAAGAGATTAACCCATAACTTATCCTTATTGTGGAGAAGCTGCTATACCAATTTTCCAAGAAGAGCCAAGTTAACACAAGAGTTGTCCCTAATCCATGAATAATCTTGTGTTTAAAAAATTTTCATATAAATATAATACAATATAAATTCATCAACATAACCATATGTTTAATTAGAATTTTTATTTTTATTTTAAAAAATATCTCTAATATCAAAAAATTTTAATTAAAATTGCTATTGACTCTAATTTAAAAATAAAAAATAAGTACAAATATAATAAATATTATTACCTTTTAATATCAAACACTTTTTTAAAATTTACAAAAAATACTCCCGATATCAAATATCCTTAATTCAAGTTATTGGCTGTAATTTTTTTTTAGAAAAATTAAATACAAATATACTCAAACATTTTTGCTTTTTTATATTAATTTTTTGTATTTTTGGAAAAAACTTTAATATCAAATATCTTTAACTCAAATTGTTAACGCAAATCAAACAAGTAAAAAAAATACACTTAATATCAAATATGTCTCATAATCTAAACAATTTTAAAAAATAAATTAAATCAATGTCTTAAACAATGGCAAACAAAACTATATCAATCATATTGTTGATATTAAATTGGATGAACTAAATACTCTAGTACGTACTATGTATAATATCTTACACAATACAAATTTGGCTACCATTTTATCAAACAATTGAAGAATCAAATGAATGATTTGGATATAGCACCTTCATAATAATAATGTCTATGATTAAGCTCACAAGTACAGTCTGTGAGTTGGTACCACTCCGGATACATATCAATTGGACAACGCTTAATCATATCTTTATACCTTTCTCATGCTTCATATAAAGACTCATTATCTTTTTGAGAAAATGATTAGATGTCATGTCGCAACTTTGCTAATTTCTGAGGTGGGAAGAACTTTGACAAGAATTTGCTAACTAATTCATTCCAAGTTCTTATGCTTTCTTGAGGTTGTGAGTTGAGCCATTGTTTAGCTTTGTCCCTAAGAGCAAAAGTAAAAAGCCTAAGCTTGATGGCATCCGATGTTACTCCATTGCATTTCAAAGTGTCACAAATATGTAGAAAAGTTGCTATATGCAAATTAGGATCCTCTAGAGAATTGCCATAAAATTGTTCCTGTTGGACTAGTTGAACGAGTGATGGTTTCAACTCAAAATTATTAGCTTCTACTGCTGGCCTAACAATGCTGCTTCCACAGCTTGCAGTGCTAGGTATAATGTAGTCTCCTAGAGTTCTCCTTGATCCATTTTGATCTTCTGCAGCCATGTTGTTCTGTTCTACTTCTTCAAACACCAATTCTTCTTCTGCAGAATGTTGTTGCTATATTTTTGTTTTCTTTTTCAATTTTCTGAGAGTTCTTTCAATTTCTGGATCAAATAGTAATGGTTGTTTGTTTCGGTTTCCCCGCATACAAGTAACTGAAACACACAATAAAAACAAACATGGGGACTTCCAACGTCATAGTGAAGGAATTCCCTGTTAATCCAAAAAAAGAAAAGAAAATGATCTATCTCAAAGAACCAATTAACACAATATTGTTAAACTAAACCTCTCCCCGACAACGACGCCAAAAACTTGATGCGGTGAATTCTTTTAATACAAGAACTTCGTAACAATCCGACAAGTGTATCAGATCAAGTAGTACCACTTATTTTTAATTGGTTCCTCTAATTAGATCTAAATGATTAATCTAAGATTTAGCAACAAGAAAACAATCAAGAAAAGCAATCTTTATCAAACAATCAATCACCAATTATGTAATATCACAAACAAAAATGAAGGAGATTCAAATATGGAAGCAATATCAAGGAATTGGAGATGTTCACAAACTACCTTCATAATCCAATTTTTACTTTTCTTTTTCTGCAAGTTATTAACAAATCACCATGAATCCTAATATAACTAAACCCTAATCTCTTAGTGATCTAATTTCTCTTTAATCTAATTAATCATCAATCTCTTGACCAATTAAACAAGAAAAGAAATAATACACATATCTTGATTTAAACCTATGATAATCAACAAGATTCTCGGAAAGACTAGACTTTGGACTTCATGCCTAGATTTTGAGCTCCAAGTGCTTGGCGCCAAGACTTTCGATTTCATGCCTAGACTTTGAGGTTTTGAGATTTCCTTGGCAACGCCTAGACTTTGCAATTGGCGCCTAGACTTTGAGGTTGTGAGCTTGAGTGCCAAAGTCTAGACTTTGGAAAGTCACGCCTAGGCGTGGCTTCCTTGATGCAAATTCCTCTGTTTTCTTCCTCCTTAAGCTTCTTTATTCATTTTTCCTGTAAATAATTAACAAGATAATCAAAGTATCTAATTAATTTAATTATTTACTAATTATAAAATTATTTACTAATTATAGTGAACATTAAGCTAATTATGTCATAAATTGTGTACGAATTAGTAGAAGAAATCCTTAATGATACTTATGCATTAGGGGTCTTGATCTTGAGTTGATGTATTGTGTGTTCCTATGAACATCACTAATTCCAATTACAAATGGTTGTCACGTAAGGAATTAAACACACTCTGTCTAATGGTCGAGTGGAGGGAATTAACCTCATTCCCAAATTCCTAAGCTACTTACTAATGCGAAGGACCAAGGTCTTTGGAACGCGAATAATGCATGATATTCACCTCGTTAAGGTCCACTCATCACTACCAAAAGCCTAGCGTTAAAGGAACAGTTTTAACCATATCCTTAACACAGTCTTTTCCTTAGGGATTAGTGGCTAAGATCATCCACACTTCAACCCATGACCAAGACACAAGAACACTACTCCATATTCATGAGAAACAAAATATCAAACATCTGGTGTACATAATAAAAAAGACATAATGAATAACTATAAAAATTAACAAACTAAGATGGTCAATAAGGTAAATGAACAAGAAAAACAACTAATAACAATAATAATCAAAGTTAACAACAATAAATTATGAAAAAACTAAATTAAAGCAAGGTAAAGACTAGAAAATAAGAACAATAAACTAGAGATGAAAAAATGATAAAAACAAGTAAAGATTGCATTAATACAACAAGAGTATTAACAAACAACCATTCAAACACTGAAATTAAGTTAAAGTTTGGCTACTGAGGGCTGAAATTGATGGAGAGAAATGAAGAACAACTATGAAATAAGTTGAGAAAATGAAAGAGATGAAAAACTTTTCCAAAAACCTCCAAAAACTATCTAAAACTGTGAATAATCCTAATGTTGAGTATATGCCTTGTGCTTCAACTGATTTCTCCTCATATAGGTCAAATCGGGCCTTCAAAGGGGCCTGACCCTGGCCCGGAGACTTGAAATAGTAATATTTAGGTAAAGTATTCTTTATGTCCCAAACGTTTTCGAAAAGTTTTAAAAATATCCTTAACGTTTAATTTGTCTCAATTTTATACCTAACATTTTCGATAAATTTCAATTTTACCCTTAACGTTAATTTTTTAATAGTCAAAGGTTAGTCAACTATATATTTTCCAATTTTAACCTTGTGTATATTCTCCCCATTAATATTAATAATAATAATAATAATAATTCATCACTTATGTTGTCTCTCTCCACCACCCCCAAGTTATACCACCACCACAATCCCGCAGCTGAACTTCATCAAAGAATGGAAAAAGCAATTCACCAAAGAAAAATAAATTCTTCAGATCTAAGGGGCACCCAAAAAAAAAAAAAAAAGAAGAAACAATAAAAAGGAAATGTAAGAAAAAATGGAAGAAAGAAGCAAAATAATCCATTGTCCAAATCCCCAATTTCCATCCATAGAAACCCTAACCATTGGGTTGGCGCTTTTCCTCCTCCTCCAACGAGCACGACCACCACCATGATGTGATAATGAAGCAGTTAGACATGTTAATGGGAGCAAATTGGAAGTTGGACATGATGACCGCATCATTGGCGGTGCCGGTGGTGGAGAAGATGAAGAGTACAAGAAAGAAGAAGAAGAAAAGAGAAAGAAATGGTAACATGAGTTTGGATCATATTCTAATATGGGATTTGGGAGAGAGAAAGTGTTGGGATTTGTTGTGATTAGTCATGTGATGGTGTTTGCTGTTTGGAAGGGAATGGTATATTAAGAAGAAAAAGAAGATGGTTATGGGGGACAAGAGAAGGAAATGGATGATAATAATGACGAGACTTTGAGGTAAATTGAAGATTTTGTAATTGAGTTTAAATCAAGAATCATAAAAGTTCATCATTATTTGTGGATGAGGTGCTTGAGGAGATGAATTTTTGAGTAAAAAGGTTGAAGTTGTTCTGGTGAAATGAAATGCAGGTGCCACTTGATGAAGAATGAATGGGGAGAATACAGGGTTAAAATTGGAAAAAAAAAAATTGACTAACGTTTGACCATTAAAAAATTAACGGTAGGGGTAAAATTGAAACTTACAAAAACGTTAAGGATAAAATTGAGACAAATTAAACGTTAAGGGTATTTTTGAAACTTTTCGAAAACGTTAGGGACAAAAAGAATACTTTATCCTAATATTTACTACTTTTAAACTCATTTTAAGGATATAAATTAAGAATAAATTTGGACACGTAAAGACATGATGATATTTTGGAGTATTAAGTTTGTCCGAAGATGTATTTTTTTGTTTTTTAAAGGACACGGATGAAACATGAAAGACACGTGTTTCGGACGAGTGTCGATAAGTGTCGTGATTAAAAGGTGTTCGACATGTGGACACGCTTATTCAACGAAGTGTCCGGTTTTTATACATTTTTATAATTTTTGGAGTTTTTTACTAAAAAAATATAACTAATAATAATTTTTTTCAGTCTCATATTATTTATTTATACGCCCTAATTTGATTTAAAGTAAATCGCAATGATTTCTAACTTTTTAATAATTAATGAATAAATCACAACAAATTTTATTGCAGTATGTATATGAAAAAAGTATTAATAACCAATCAATAAAGTTAGTCAATAATTAACTAACTTTTTTAGTGAAAAGTGGAGTATTTAAAATTTTAAGAAAATAGATCATTTAAAACCTTGATAAACATATGGTTCAAAATCTAGCAAACTTAGGATGGGTTGGATTTGTAGGTTCCGGTATGGATTATAGAGAATCGGGTAGCTTTAGGTTTCTAGGTAGGGAGGGTTATGGGTTCGGGCCATGTCCAACACATTAGTTTTGTCTTTAGAATAATGCTACGGAATCAACATTAGGGGATCAATAGGTAGCTAATGAATATAATTAAGGAAATAATGGGTGGTAAAAAGAGAAAGAGAAAAGAAGAAAAAATAATATTGGCTTTCTATTATCTCATTAATATTGGCTACCAAAATTTTCTGATAAAATAAATCATGTATTGTATACCAAAAGAAAAAAATAATTAATAGATCATTTACTTTTTGTCTAAAATATTTAATATTTACATTTTTATTTTTTAATTAGATTCAAATAAAATTAATGTTAACTCTAACTTAAAATGCAAAGAATAAAAAAGAAAAGAATGGTTTTAGGGTTGGGATATTCTTTGTTATTGTGTTTTTCCTCTTAATTTGATTGATAATCTACTACCTGATTACGTGAATGATGCTTCTAGCTTCTACTAATTGCTAAATCGTGGGAGAAACACATCCTTACATTTCCAGTTTGTCCTATGAACCACACTATCCAATCAAATATTACATATATTTCAAGGGACCACAAAATAATATAGCAATTGTCTTGGCTCAAGTAATTAATCAAAAGCGTGCAACTATGAAAATCTCCAATCAAAATATGTGACACCTATTTAATTTTAGTTCAAACCACCAAGTAAGGTTCTTTGAGACCTACACCACACCACGCATGTTCCTTGCCAACCACACCATATAGCTTCTCCTACTTCCACATAATTCAGCATTTCTTCCCACAGCCACCACTAAAACTCAAACATATCCAATTATTTTCTTCCTTTCTTTCTTTCCTTCTTTCTTATCATTTTATAGCTCTCTCCCACTTAAGAATTTGGCTCCTCTTTAACATCTCCAATGTACTCCTTAGTCCAGCACAAGTACCTACCATCAAGTTTCCATCACAAAGTCTTCGCAAGCCGGCCGGTATTTGGCCGAGCTTGCATCGTGTATTGCTCAACTACCACCAAGCCTCGGCTCAATGCAAAAAATTTAGTAATTGGGCCTAAGGCTGCAGTTTTACAACCTGTACAACCGCAGCCGAAAGTGGTAATCACTACTGACCGGCCCAAAGACAATGATCTGAGTTTGCAATCAACATGGTCACACAGAGCATGGGTGATAGCAGGGTGCACAACTCTGGTCATTTCTTTGGGAGGATCCATAAAGGGTGCAATTGATATGCATATGTGGATTGAGCCGATTTTCGCAGGGTGGATCGGTTACATTCTAGCTGATCTTGGCTCTGGGGTGTACCATTGGGGTATTGACAATTATGGTGATGGCTCGACACCATTTTTTGGATCACAAATTGAGGCTTTCCAAGGTCACCATAAGTGGCCATGGACCATCACTAGGCGCCAGTTTTCGAACAACCTGCATGCCTTGGCACGTGCGGTTGCATTCTCAGTGCTTCCTATAGACCTTCTTTGCCATGATCCAGTTGTTCAATCTTTTGTTGCCATGTTTGCTGGTTGCATTATGTTTAGCCAACAGTTTCACGCGTGGGCGCATGGGACGAAGAGCCGGCTTCCTCCGGCCGTGGTGGTGCTGCAAGAGGCTGGCGTGCTGGTGTCCCGTTCGCAGCACTCAGCTCACCACAGGCCGCCATATAACAATAACTATTGCATAGTGAGTGGAGTGTGGAATGAGTTTTTGGATAAGAACAAGGTTTTTGAAGCCATGGAGATGATGTTGTACTTTAAACTAGGAGTTAGACCTAGGTCTTGGAGTGAGCCTGAGTCTGAATGGATGGAGGAGATTGACATGGCTTCCCAAATGGAAGCTCAATGATGTTCATTCTTGTGTTTTCGTTTTTCTTTTTATACGATTTATTATTGCACACAATTGCGAGAGCCTGAGCTTGCGCCTCGTATTATGTATCCTCACTTGTTATATAAACATTATTGATTGAAAAGATTAACCTTCAGATTCAGACAGTTGAAATAGGCATCACTTATCTAATTTACCTTGTGTAGTTATGTTCGAGGAACGATTTATTTTTCCTTTTCTTCTTATGTTGCGTGTAAATGTTGAGTATCATCATCCTATAATAGAGAAGATTATTTTGGTTATTGTGGCAAAGAAAATTTTCGGTTATGCCGTTGTTCGAAGGACATTTTGATCGGTTAGGTTCCAAAGCAGACTCTAATCGCTTTCAAACCGAAGCAAAAGTCCAGGATTACGGTTGTAAGGGTATTGATTTTCCTATCAAAGATGAGCATGATTTAACAAAACCCTTCTTAAGCAACCTGTTGGAATTAAATCAAGTACAAACTACATATCATAATAATGCATAATTAGATGCAGAACTATGATGGGCGGGGAGGGGTAAAAAAAAAATAGAACGATAAAAAGGGAATCATTTCAAGTACAGTTTCAGATAGTATATTGGTGTTGGTACTACCCTGCTTTATCAATCAATGGCTCACAGGAGCTAGGTTTTTTGTACATGAATGCTTCAATGTTCAGCAGCACTTGTAGAAGGTTTAAGTACATGTACATATTTCAGGTAACAAACACCATATTTTGTGAACTAGATAAACTGAAAATAAATCACACATTTCAGGACGAAGAAAACAAGGATACTAAAGGATTACAACTTGCAAGTTTGCAAGACGGAATGGAAAAAAAAGGGTCGTAAAAAATCTGACCTAGGTGTTTTTTCCCTTATTAAATTAATTGTTAGGAATCAACTCCTATTGAAGATGAGATGGGAGATACACAGGGAAACCAGTAACGCCGTATACCATCTCGATGGCCATCATCGATCATTGCAAGTCCTTCCTGCATAAGCCAAACAAACAAACAGTCTGTGGTTATTCCAAGAGATTTGAGATTATATATTACGGAATAAACATCAGAACTTCTATTACAGAAAATTTAAAAGTCAGTTGTCTTACATCAAGTAATGTATCAAGTGCATCAATGGCACGACCTGAAGTCCAAGATAGCCGCCTCTCTACTTCTTCAACGGTCACATATCCTTGAGCCTATACAGCACAGAAAGTGTTAATGGACACCAATTCTTCTCTCACAGGGTAAACTCACTGGATAAGAAAAGGTAAATGTTCTAAATTTCTAATGCATCCCAACACGGGGTCCAGGTTATCCATGTCAGTATACCAAAACAACCACAATTCATGAAGACTCCTGTGCTCTAACTAGATTTTTCATGCTTCAGAGCACCACTTGTTTATAAAAAGTATGTGTATTAGTATTATAACACCAAAACAAAATCCAAACCAAGAGAGTTCAAATAAAAAACTAAACTAAATAAACAGAGATTGAGAGAGAGAGACAGAGAGAGAGAGAGAGAGAGGGAGGGAGGGAGGGCGGGGAAGAAGACCTGTCAATCTGTTAATACTTAATACTACCAGTTCTTTATCAATATTAGGAAGAAATTCAATATTTTCCACAGTATTCGAGGAAAATTCAAATGCAATAACCACTCATGAGTTTAGAACTAAACCGTTCCACAATAGAAAATATAGACTTAATAAAATTAAATTCACGTAGAAGATGATTTGGAAGTCCAAATAATTGATCATACATGAATCATGAAAGAACTAACCTATATTTGCATCATGACCACTTTTCCTTCTCTATTGATATATACTAAATGTAAATTTATGAAGCCACAGATGTGCGTTATGTTATTGGTACACTAAACATAAGTTTACCAAGCACCTTCCACTCTTCTAGGATAAATTAGATAACATTAACCAACTAATTCTGTATCAACAATTTCAACATATTCCCCAAAGTCTATCACAATATTCAAATTATCCACAATCCACATCAAGGAATAAGAACCTGAGCTCAAATAAGTTCCCAACTCCAGTCTCTTACTAAAAGGGCTTGCACAACAGCTAATTTAGTAAATTTATTTACTGCTATGTCATATCAGACTGAAACAAGCATATATAGAAATATATCCCCAAACATAGAACAAGATAGTTTTTACCTGGGCAAGCTCCAAAATTTCATTGTGGTCTTTGTTCAACTCAGTTGGAACTGAACGAACAAGCTTTCTTTTTCCGACTGAAATAACTTCAAAACCGCTACCCAACACCTGAAATTTGTGTCACATTGCACAGTTGGACAGAGAGGATCACAGGGTAAACAAGGATACATGTAAAACACACAGCAAAACGGGGTTGTGTTATCGAAAGTAAAAAAGGAAACACACTACTCCCACAAACTCCTGCACTCCACATGCTCTTCCAAAATACAAATGCAAATTGGATTCACCATATGTAATTTATTTACTCCAACCATAACACCATATATAATTATAAATCATGTAGAACATTCAATTAAATATAAAAAAAAGGCTAATAACAATTGTGGACAAGAGCTATGATATTCAGCAATCAAGTAGTAGACAAGGGTAGCATTATTTTTAAATTTTCTGTATATTTATAAGAATTTGAAGATCGTGTTTCTGATTTCCAAGTCAGGAAAATATGACAATATAGTCACTTAAAATTCTGTCCAGTTCTAGAACCAAAAAGGCCTAGAAGCATTCCTTCAACGTATTTTTCTGAGAATAACGAATAATTCGGTCCTCCAAAATTCCTAATTTGCTTCCAGAAAACAAAAGGTGACATAATACCAATATAAATTAACCTCAAGTCAAGGACATAATTCCCACATCACATTTCATAAACAAGAATAGGCATAATTTGGTTTATAGGAAACCTCACAAGACCTTTAGTTTTCCAATAGCACGCAGGCAATCGTCCTCAGAAACAACTCCCCGATCACTTTTCCGTCTCTGACGAAGGAGATGACAGAGTTCCTGAAGGTTGATCAGTCCTCCATTGTGCGGTCTAGTGGCCAAGCAAATATCGACTATTTGAACTCCTGCCTAGCCAAGTAGCTTGTCTTAGGCTCTTAGCATACACAAATAAAATAGCGAAACTAACTACTTGGATTTAATTAAAAACAAACATAACTATGTTTTTTCTTAAAAGGAAAAAAAAAAGTCAAACTAAAGTACCATACTTAGTTATTAAGTGTAATGCAAATAAAAGTATAAAACTACAGATAGATCTCATATCAATAAGGAACACATTATCTTAAACGACAAAAGAATAGTTAAGAACGAAACCCAGGCATTCATAGTCACGCATTTATTTGTTAATAGAATATCAGATTAAATATTTTAAGGTGTAGCTGCTCTTCATAAAGTTAAGGCCAATGATTTTGGAAACTAGCATACATAGATTATATATGCCTATGTTTTTGAAGAATTCTATAAATCTTCCTGATTATCTTCCCTAAAAGTATATGCAAGAAATAGAATGATAAAATACATCCCTTCCTCCCAGCTACTCTTATTTATTGCAGTAAATTTGTTAAACCTAGCATTGGTTGCCTTAACTTAAATTATTCTCAGAAATTCCACATTAATTATCCAAACAGCATATCGATATTTGTACATAAAGGACCATATTGGACTAATAGATATCATTTTTTAAAGAAAAAGATAACAAGCTCAAGAGAGA
>JASCZI010090646.1:149597-161663 GCA_036250425.1 Stylosanthes scabra | reverse complement strand
ACCTTAAAAGCTAGCTGTTAAGGGGGAAGAACCACTCTCCTTAAATACACCATCAAGTATCCCATACTACTCGATGTGGGACTTGAGCACCCCATAATACCCAAGTTCCTAACAGAAGCCTAACAAGTATAATTCAAAAAAGAAGAAAATAACACAATGTATGGAAGTTTGTTTTAAGGTAATGAAAATAAGAAATTCAAGATGTAAAAATACCGGTCGTATCTCACCGCCTCGGCAATCATTGCATCGATTACAACATCTGCCATGGCTGAGCCCAAGTTTTGCACAGTCAAGAATATCATCAGGTGCCGTGTTGAATCCCTCAAGGTTGAGCTTAGGCCCAAAATTAACCATGGCACAAGGGATAGAACAGTTGCAAGCACTAAGTAGGGAATCCGTTTCCTTCCTTTAATTGGGAAACAATCCGACAGTATTCTGCGAATCAATAACTAAATCAGATTGCAAGGTAGTACAAAATTGATGTGGCATACGTATGTATAGACGTATACAGAAAACCACTACAAACTAATCTGCAGCTTTCAACTGTCAACTAAGTTAAGCAGGCATGTTCAAACACATTAGTGAAAATTTCTTTTCTGCCAGCTACTTTCATGTCAAATAAAAGAGTCACTTTCCCATCAAAGTTAATCATGTATCCTCTTATGCATTATTGGCTCATTTGTTTTCCCATTTGATGACAATATTCACATCACTATACAAATCATGCCTGCGTGTTCTTCTTCCAATTAAGAGCTAATTTAAAGATTATATTGAACAGTTACAACTATACATAACTCAAAATCTCCCAGCTCTTTCCCTTGTCATATTCACAAAAGATCAGCTATAACATTCCATGTTATATATTCTCAATGCATAAAAGAAAGCTAAAAACAGATGACAAAGTCATTCCCATTATGGTCAAACATCAGCACGGGAAAGAATCACAACTATATCAGTTGTGTTGACATGATTTGCAATATACCTTAAGATATGGATTTGTTAGCACTAGTATCATATGCATCCACCAATGTCCCTATGTGAGCTAGTTACAAGTATTCATTTGTGAATGCTCAATGTGAAAAGTAACAAAATAAACAAAACATCGAATGTTCCATACCCATATAATGGTTTAATGCTCCACGGGAAAAATGCTATTGAAAACACAAATTGAGAAGCTGATGGTGACAACTTGAGATTATCTTTGAGCTGGTAGGAAATAGCTGTCCATACAAAAGACCTAAAACCCTGCATTTACAAAGTAAATTATAAATCAAACTCACAAAACACGACAATGTTAAGGCATCAACTACAAACTATGATCACTTTAATTTTTTTTTTTTACTTCAGAACTCAATGTATCGGGATGCAATTTGAAATCAAATACATCGAGTTAGAATATACAAAAATTCCAAAGTGATAGCAAAAAAGGAAGCAGGATGAGCAAAAGTTAATGTCAATATTTAACTTCAATAATCCAATAGCAGCAGATAAACAGCAAGAATCATCGTATTCAATTCAAAACTAAAATTTAGAAGGAAATTCAACTAGAGCAACTATATATTGAAAAGAAAGGGAACTAAACACATGAATTAACCAAGGACCAATGTGACAAACAAAACCAGCAACAAACCCTCAGATCACGAAGATAACCAAAACCTAACATTGATTAATATGCAAAAAAACTCGAAATTTGAAGGAAATAAGATAAATAATTGAAACCTGGGTGAAGTAAATCAAGCAAATCAACCAAATAAACGAAGCCCCAAATGCAGCATTCAATTGCTTCGTCCATTTGATCATTTTCAATAAAATGCATTAAACACCCCCCTCCCTTCCTTTTTTCTCTCTATCTCTCCTTCTCACACTGTTTTTCACTACGAAGATGAAAGTGAGAGAGGGGAAGACAACGGTTTCTGTTTTCCTCCCAACGGTTTTCGAGTTTCGACAACGCGTGAGCTAATTATTTGAGTATTTGACTGTTCTGTCCCTCCCTGATTCTGTCTTGAAAGTTCAGCACACGGAGGTTATTTCGGTCGTTTCAAGTTACGTTCGAAGTGTAATGGACACGTCCATGTGCCAAACCAGATTTTGCCACGTTGTAATTCTTCCCCATTTGATAAATTGCGTTGACTATTGACCTTGACTGATGATAAAAATTCAACTTTTCTCCAATATGGCAATATGGCAAAATCCGTATAAAGTTTAAGAAATATTTCAGGTGGTCTATGATTTATGGTAATTCAGTGATCTTAATCGTTTATTTTAATTTATATATATTTTAAAATTATTTTATAATTAAAATCAACGGTTAAGATTATTGGAGTACCATATACTCTGGAGCACCTGAAATATTTCCTAAAGTTTAAGAGTGATTTTACCAGCCGAAACTTTTTTTCAATCAAATTTAATTAAAGGGTAAAGCTACGGAATCAACGTTAGAGGATCAATAAAGAGCAAATGAGGGTAATTATGGAAAGAGTAATGCTAGATAACCGACAAAATATTAGCCAATAACCAACAAAAATAGATCATCTAAAATATTAAAATTGATCATCTAACATAATATAATTAGATCATTCAAACATAAACAAGTGAACATCCAAACAAAAATAAATGATCATCCAGAACAACTAGCACTTCTTTGCTGTCCTTTTTTTTTGTTACTTCATCTTCTTATTGCTCAGCATCTGGAAAGCTTGAAGAACCCGAAACCACCGATTTAGAAATAATGGAATTAACTCTCTCTTGTTGGCAATAAATCTACGAACCACCATCGCCTTGGATAACATCATAGAGCTCGTGTCGCTCTTCGTCCTTTCCGGTCATGGTGTTGTTGCAGAGGAGCGTTGTTGCGTTGGAAGTTCTGCAGAGGAAGCTTTTTAAAGACGCAATGGTGATTAGCAAGAAGTTAATGATAAAGAGGAGAAAGAGGATCAGAAGATGGATGGATTTAACGATGGAGTTAGGTTAGGAGAAAAAGCATCAAGAAGCAAATGCAATGGTGAAGTCTGCAGGTTGAGATTGGAGTTGGGGTTAGCATTGGGGTTCGGTGGTGGTGAAGGATACAAGTTCTTGATGACTGGTTGATTTGGCAATGGTGATGAATAATGAATGGTGGTGGTGAAGGAGAAGAAAGAGATGTTGGTCTCTGTTGTTTATAAACTGTTGGTTACAAAGTGTTTCTCTTACGGAAATAGTGAATGGTAAAAGAAAAAGAAAAATAATATTGGCTTCTTATTGCCTCTCTAATATTGGCTGCCAAAACTTTCTCTTAATGAAATTAGCTAAACTTTAATAAAAATTATTTTTATGAAAAAAACTAGAAACCAACAAATTATGACCAATAGGAAGCCAATACATATTATGAATGATAACTTAATGTTGAATATATGAGTTAAACTTAATTATTGGCTCGGTAATGGCTCCTAACGTTGGTTCCGTAACACTATAATATTTTTATTACTAAAATTTACTTTCCCACGTTTTTTTCACCAAAATTAAATCTAATTTAAATTATAAAAATTATTTAATACTATTATAAATTATATATAAAATTATGTAACTCATTAATTTGTGAGTAGGGAGGTAATTGATTTTTATGAACATCGGTAATTTTTTATGGTTTTCTTTTTCGTTCATAAAGATGCCTGCTTCTATTTCGATTTTATTGTAGGTCTCTATTTAAATAATCGGCGAAAAAACGGATACTCGAGGATATCCACAAATTTAAAAAATATAAAAGTAATTTAAAATATAATCAAAACATCATTCTTCATAAATTTAAGTTTATCGAATTAGCGACTTTTCATAGGATAGAATATATATTAGCAACATAATCTCAAAATAGATTACTTATATGTATCCCTATTTTGACTAACCAAATTCAAATAATTTATTTCTATGCTAAATAGAATATATTTCCGTGACAAATAATAAAAGAAAATAATACTAAATAATCTTATATTTGATAGAGTAATTTGGTGAAGAAGAAAACTAGTATGAGTCTTATAAGAATAACCCAATTACAATGATAAGTAGGGACTGCTTATATAGCAGAGCACAGAAGCCAAGATGCTAACGGCTAATAATCAAGACTCTAACTAATCACCTAACCAGCCTTTTAGGCTGCGTTTCAAAAAGACACTCAGATCGGGAGAGTCAGATTAAGATCGGACTACTAAGACTTATAAAATACAGACATTTCGTTGAATTGGCGTATCCATATGTCAGACACATTTCGGACATGACACTCACCGATACTCGTTTGATACATATGTCTTCCGTGTCACATCCGTGTTCTTTAAAATAAAATAAAAAAAAACCTCTTTGGACACACATGACACTTCAAAATATCATCACGTGTCCACATATCGAACTTTATTCTTAACTTACGTTCTTAAAATGAATTTAAAAGTAGATATATTACTATTTCTCAAAATTAAAAGTTAACTTAAATATTTTATATAATTAAAAAGACATTAAAAATATTTAAAAATATTAATTTAAATTTTAATATAAATAAAATGTCAAAATATTATTATAATTTTATTAAAAAATACATTATATTTTATATATATACCGTGTCTCCGTGTCATATGAAAAATTAAGATTGGTGTGTCGGCACTAAGACTGAATTAAGTTTGATTATTGTGGTTGGTTTAAATTTATTAAGAAATAGATACTGAAATGTAGAGATTGAATTAAGTCAATAGAAAAAAAAAATAAAAGCTAATATTGAAAACTTTAATGTTATGTAAAAATATTTGAGTAAAAAAAAATTATTAAAATTTCAATCTCAATCCCCAGTCCCCCTTAACTGGAGGTACTGAAAATACTGAAATTCTAAAAACTGAGTCCATATCTAGCAAACACAGTACCAAATCTTAGTCTCCCAATCTCAGTACCAACAACCCAACGCTATCTTAAAGTTTGTATAGAATATGATAGAATTATACGTGTGCATATCATTGTAATAAATAAAAAATAAAAGAAATACATAATCAAGCAAATTATTTGAGTTTTCCTAAACTAAAACTCTCTAAGTTTAGTATGTTAGCTCAAATCATATTTGGCTCACAAGCTTAACTTATTGAATTGTTAATGAATCAAAATCGAATTAGGTTAACTCACTTACAAGTTACAACCCTCAAGAAATTTTGGTAGATTAGTATTTAGTTTAATTTCAAAGTAACAATTTACAAGATGAATTATTCCCAAATCAACTCTATGAAAAAGAATCTTCCAGAATCCAAAGTCCTCAAACTCCTGAATTGAAAATCATGAGGAATGGAATCCGTCTTTCAAGTGTCAGCTGTTGAGTTATACTTGAAAATCAGTCATATTTGAATTTTTTTACCCTTTTAAGCATTACGAGAATAATTAGGAGGATGAATTAGGATTCTCTATGGGTACTTGGCAAAAAAATATGTCCTTCACATTATTCAAACTTTCAAGTAATTGAGCGCAGTTTGAACATCCTTATCCCCTCTGCCACTGCAGTTTACCACAACCTTGGTTCCATTTGGGAGGGTTGGGCAGAGCTTCTCTAAGTAAGCAAGAGCATGAGATGTCTCCAAAGCTGGAATTATTCCTTCCAACCGTGATAGTCTCTTGAAGGCTCTAGATACAGAAGCACCAGATTATATAAGATGAAGAAAGAAGATATGGGATACAAAAAGCAATTTCAACTTCTGACCTTCTGAATAGGGTTCAAATATCATTTCCAAAAACCAGACATGCTAAACATAATTGCCTTGCAAACTAATAAAACTTCCACCAAGATTGAACAATCTTCGTTACAAGAAATTAACCAGCATTAAGTAATTGTAATTGTGGGTCTGTCATCGTGTAAGAGTCATATTGGGTTGTTTAATGGCAGAAAATGGGGTCCATCATAGAGGTAAGTTGATCTGAAGAATGAGAATTCTTTATAACACCCTTTAATGGATAGTAAACAGAGCATGAAGTAATATTATATTACCACTAATTACATAAAGTGACAATATCATTAAAAAAGTGTCATTCGAGTAAGGAAAAGTATAGGTAACCAACAATTTTCTAACCAACAAATCAGCCAACAAAAAATAGAACATCCGTAACTTAAAGAAATAGAACATCTAATATAAGTTGTTGGCTGATATTGGCTGAATTTTTATTGGTTACCTAGCATTGTTGTTCTAGAAAATATTAAGTTTTGAGTAGATGACTAAAAATTATTTTTGACAAAGTGTTCACGTTTAATATTAGTTCTCAATCAAGTGTTCCGAAATAACAAACTATTGTAAATGAACATACTATCCAGAAAATAGTCAAAATACCAACAACTATGCAAAATCATAGCAAGATATAACCCTATCCCTATGCAAAATATATAGTTCATCAAACAAGTTGATAAAACAACAATGTTATCACTTATCCCTTTTCCTTTCTTGATTTGTGGCTTAGTGTTACTGTGTTAGCAGTGACTCACTGCTCAAGTTTTAATATTTTATCGTGTAAGTGTCTGTAGCTGTGTCCATAAAAGATTTGTATCTCAACAATCAAACACTGGAAGTGTGTCATAGCTTTCATGTTTCTCATAGACATGAACACTAACCAAACACTGCCTTAGTTAAGTCATATAATATTATTTTTTGGTATATTTATATATAATATGACTATATATCTCAAGTAGAATCTTACAATCTATGTTACCATTCTAAAACATCTTTTCAATTTTACATAAAATCCCAATTTTCGCTACCTTGGCTTAAAGACAAGAATATTGACTATGGAAATATGTCCGTTAGCATTGTTGAGTTTTTTAAAGGGATCATTCTCTCTGCCCATCTGAAACTTATGCCTTTTGTGATTTATAAAGAGAACAATTTCATTGTAATATAAAATAAAAGAAGAAAAAGAGACATGAACCATTGTACATAGAAAAAGTAATCATTAAAGGGTAAGTCCTACCTTCAAGTGCATCTTCATCAGTAACACTGTAGTACTCAGCACGCCCTACATCTTTCAAGAAACTATGCTCTGGTCCAACCCCGGGGTAGTCCAACCTATCCAATGTGATCAATAATTTAAAACTTGAAGGAACAAATAGACACAAGGAAATGTGTAACAATGTACATGCCGCAAGAATTACCCTGCACTTATAGAATGAGGCTCGATTATCTGTCCATCATCATCCTGCAAAAGATAGCTCATAGCTCCATGCAAAACCCCGACTTCTCCTTTTGTCAATGTAGCGGCATGCTTACCACTTTCTAAGCCAAATCCAGCAGCCTCGACTCCAATTAGCCTAGCATCATTATCGTCTACAAATTCATCGAAAAGCCCCATGGCATTTGAGCCTCCACCAACACATGCCATGAGCACATCTGGTTTCCCTCCCCATTTCTCCAATGCTTGCTTTCTTGTTTCTTTTCCAATCACTGCATGAAACTCTCTTACTATCATAGGATATGGATGTGGCCCTGCAACAGAACCTAAGATATAATGCGTTGTCTCCACGTTGGTCACCCAATCCCTTATAGCTTCTGATGTGGCATCCTTCAGTGTCGCAGTTCCGGAATGAACTTCTCTCACCTACGTCCCAAAATCACCTCATTAGCAAAAGCATATTGATTATAATGGCAAATAAAAACAATCTAGTCATTTTGTTTTTTTGGACGTGAAAACAATCTAGTCTTATCCAGCTATACTAGTTCAGCTACACAATAGACATGAAACCACTGCACTCTACTAAAATCCAAGTCAAAGTTATAATTTCCAACCAAAAGGTTCAAAGTCAATATCTAGCAAATACAGATGCCTGCATTAACACAAGAAGATGCACTCTTCCCGGTGCTAAAATTTTTAAGTTACTTAGGTTGCGTTCAGTTTAAGAGTAAACCTGGACATCAATTTCAGAGGCTAGATTTTCATAAAACCTTATCCATGTATAATCCTTAAGATTTCTCCCCCAAATATAACCCCATTTGGATTGATTACCAGAAGTGATTCAATATTTAGTCACTTAGGTGACAGCTCAGAGTCACAATTCACATAAACAAGTATTGCCCAACAAAAAGGTAATTTCTTCATAAATTTTCATTTCTCCGAAACACTACAGCACAAAATTCACCATCCAAATAAAATGAAAAATAATTATATATACAACCAAAAGGGGCAAACTATTTACCTCGGCACCAAGAAGGCGCATCCTGAACACATTAAGAGCCTGCCTTTCCATGTCCTGAGCACCCATATAAACAACACATTGCAAACCAAACCGAGCACAGACGGTTGCGGTAGGTACCCCATGCTGACCAGCTCCAGTCTCGGCAATAACTCTCTTTTTCCCAAGCCTCTTGGCAAGCAACGCCTGACTGACCGCATTGTTGATCTTATGAGGGCCGGTATGGTTAAGATCCTCCCTTTTCAGGTAAACCTGCGGCCCTTCACCGTTGCCACGCCTGTAATGCTCCGTCAGCCTCTCAGCAAAGTAGAGTGGGCTCTCCCTGCCAACATAGTCCCTCAGAATCCCACTCAACTCTCTCTGCCAAATTCACAACCAATTTTTCAGATTACAAGAAGAAAAATATCAAAATCGTCTCCAGTTTTTTAATATGCTGACAAAAGTACCCCCACTTTTTGTATTTAGCAAAACACTTATGCATCTCATCCCAATTTTGTAGGATTATTTGGATAACTATTAAGAAAGTACGTATAAAAAATAGGACCAAAATGCGATCTCCATAATTTTTTTTCATTTTATAAAAGTATTTTTTGTGCCATTAGCAAAAACAAAATTGCAAACAAAACAAAACAAAAAAAGACTACTTGATGTAAGATAACCAATTATTAAGGATAAAAATATGGCATTTTTCTGATCATACTTGCAAAAATCGCACCAAATCCAATCTCTAAGGCACTTTTTTGTGAATATATGCCTATTCTAACTTATATTTAGTTTATCACCCAATGGCACTAACTTTTGTTTTGTGTCCTGTTCTTCAAAACCAAACGCAGCCTTAAATCACCTGATTTCTCTTGTTCCGAACCATTATCTCATTATCAAATCAACAAATTTCACTGATTAAAGAGACCAT
Source organism: Stylosanthes scabra (assembly GCA_036250425.1). Taxonomy (NCBI): domain Eukaryota; kingdom Viridiplantae; phylum Streptophyta; class Magnoliopsida; order Fabales; family Fabaceae; genus Stylosanthes; species Stylosanthes scabra. The sequence continues at coordinate 152,583 of JASCZI010090646.1, read as the reverse complement.
ATTTGTAAATGCAGCAAATCTGATTCTCATTGAGTTAGCTCGAGAGCATTTGTTGCTGACACATGTGCACACACTGGAATATTTCCTAACAACTAACCACTAACAGATTAAACTAACCATAACTAACCTCTACAAGCCGTTAAGTGTTTTTTTTTTTTCTTTTTCCTGTTGCAGAGAATGAGGAAAACGGAGAAGTGAAGCGAACCTGAAAGTCTTCATCAGAGGCAAGGGAGTGGAACGCAGCCTCAAGCTCGGTGAGTGCGTGTATGAGAGTCTCGGGGACGTACCTGCCACCGAACCGGCCGAACCGACCTAGCTAATCGGGTCGCTGAGAAAGGACCGAACCGGTATTCTGGTTCTCCATTGGAGAATAGCGTTGGCTGCTCTGACTTCTGAGGGAATGAAGTCAATGAACTAAGAAGAAAGAGAAGGAGGGCATGCTATAATTAGGGGTAGCAATGGGTAGGGTAGGGTTTATTCTCAACCCTAATTCTACCTGTAGGTTGATATTTGATTTATAATTCAACCCTACCCTATTCGCATGTTAAGAATCTCTTAACCCTAACCTTATCTGCACTCAACCCGACTAGTGAGACAACGACGTGAAGGTGAGGGGAGGTTCGGTGACTTAGGACTTGGAAGAGAACCAGAGCGTATGATGTTCTTAATGTTTAAGAGTCAGAGAGATTTGAATTATTGCACTAGAGTGTGGAATGAGAGGTTTAATTTAGAAATTAAGATTCATAAAATTTTATGAGTTGAATCTCAATTTGGCCCCCAAATTTGAATCGTAAGTCAAATTGGCCCATAAAATTTAGAGTTATTCAATTTTCACCCTAAAATTTGAAATCGTAACTCACATTGGCCCTTGACTCTAATCTACCTATATATAAAAAGAGAGCATTAAGCTTCATTACTTTACAAGTTTCTAGCATAATTGCTTGACAAGCGTCAAGTAATGAAGACAAGAAACACTATCTTTCTTTATTAAAAGGAAAGCACTAAATTTCATGGCTTGATAAGTGTTTAGTATAATTGCTTGATAATTGTTAAACAATGAAAACAAGAAACACTAAAATTTTAAAATAATAAATTTTGAATTTGAAAAATCTACCTATATATCTACCTCTACCTATATATAAAAAGAGAGCATTAAGCTTCATTGCTTTACAAGTGTCTAGCATAATTGCTTGACAAGTGTCAAGTAATAAAGACAAGAAACACTATCTTTCTTTATTAAAAGGAAAACACTAAGTTTCATGGCTTGACAAGTGTCTAGCATAATTGCTTGATAATTGTCAAACAATGAAAACAAGAAACACTAAAATTTTAAAATAATAAATTTTGAATTTGAAAAATCTACCTATCTACCTATATATAAAAGGAGAGCATTAAGCTTCATTGCTTGACAAGTGTCTAGCATAATTGTTTGACAAGTGTCAAGTAATGAAGACAAGAAACACTCTCTCTTTATTAAAAGGAAAGCACTAAGTTTCATGACTTGACAAGTGTCTAGCATAATTGCTTGATAATTGTCAAACAATGAAAACAAGAAACACTAGAATTTTAAAATAATAAATTTTGAATTTAAAAAATCTACCTATATATAAAAAGAGAACATTAAGTTCCATTGCTTGACAACTGTCTAGCATAATTGTTTGACAAGTGTCAAGTAATGAAGACAAGAAACACTCTCTCTCTTTATTAAAAGGAAAGCACTAAATTTCATGACTTGACAAGTGTCTAGCATAATTGCTTGATAATTGTCAAACAATGAAAACAAGAAACACTAAAATTTTAAAATAATAAATTTTGAATTTAAAAAATATTAGAAGAAACCCAAAACACGAATAAATAAAGACAAATAAATAGAAATTCTATTTTTCAATTATAAATTTATAATTATATTATAGTAGTTATAAGATAATAATAATATTATGTTATATTATTATTATTTATGTATTTAAAAATCTCCTCTTTATAATAATAATGCACTATATATAGAGATTGCAGGAATTTAGGATTTAAATAAGATGTTTAGGATTTATGGTTTATGGATTATGACATATGGGTTAGGATCTGTGGTTTAGAATTTAAGGTTTAGGGTTCATAATTTAGGGTTCAAGAATTGATTTTTAGGATAAAGGTGAATTAATTTTTGTATAGGGTATATGGTATAAGGTGTATGGTTTCAATTATAAATTTATAATTATATTAAATTAGTTATAATATAATAATAATATTATACTATTTTTTAGAAGGAATTAAAAAATGAATAAATAAAGACAAATAAATAAAAATTCTATTTTTTAATTATAAATTTATAATTATATTATAATAGTTATAACATAATAATAATAATATTATATTATTATTATTTATATATTTAAAAATTTCCTCTTTATAATAAGAATGCACTATATATAGAGATTGCAGGAATTTAGGGTCTAAGTGAGACAGTTAGTGTTTAAGATTTATGGTTTACGGGTTGCAACGTATGGAGTAGGATCTGTGGTTTAGGGTTTAGGGTTTAGAATTTATGATTTAGGAATTGATTTTTAGGGTCAATGTGAGTCAGTTTTGGTATAGCGTGTATGATATCGGATGTATGATTTATGAGTTAGGTTATAAGTGATAGAGTTAGGCATTTCTTAAAGTACAAATATGTAAAATTCATTAAAGTGTGATCGGAAAAATAACACGCATAGCATGGGCAAAATTCTAGTTCTGTTAACAGTGCACTTACCTGTACTGTTAAGTGACACATGACACTCTGTGACAGTTATATAATGTGGCAAATTTATTAAATAACTCAATTTGGCACTCTCTTTTCAATAAATCCTAATGAAATGGAAAACTATTCATCTGCACTTACAATCCTAATGCCGCAACAACAGCAAAAAAAAAACACCATTAACAATCCTAACAGCAGAATGTGCATTAGTTATCACCACCATCAACTATGTCCTTTATCCTTACATTTACA
>JASCZI010090646.1:108592-119085 GCA_036250425.1 Stylosanthes scabra | reverse complement strand
TGCAGATTTTATGGCGTATAAAAAGATTCCCTGTGATGATTTATAGTAAAAGTAGTGGACCGAATTCCATTGAGGAAAAAATAATCTGAGGGATCCTCAAATCGTTCACTATATTTTTCCCAATCAAATTCTATACTCCAAAGTTTCTTTGATTTTCTGTTATTTGAATTTTCAGTTTTGTTCAAAGCTTTCTTATTCACGGGCACTTAATACCTATCAAAGAAATTTCCAAAATCGATAGATAATTTTGCCACATTGATAGAGCTCAATGGCGTTGATTAATTTACATGTTTTATAAGTAGAATTTTCTGCATTTAAATCTTTATTATGTTTTGAAACAACTGTTTAAAGCACTGCCCTTAAGATCGCCTTCCCTGTGAATAATGGAAGCGTTTCGAGTCATAGCCGTGCAACATCAAATTTCCAGATATGGAGGTTTTCTCATTAGGGTTTTTCTAATGGGATCCTCTTCTACTACCCATCTTGCTCATATTCTAATGAGGCATAGACCCTTTTTACCTTTGGAACTTTGCTTCTTATCCATTTGTATCTATGGTAAATGGTTTCTTTGCCATTTGCCTTCAGATTCAACAAATGGTAGGGAGAGTTTTAAGTCCTTTGGTGCTCAATTAATGCCTCAGCTTGCATGTGGGAAACAATTGTATTATCATAAATATCAGCTTGTATAAGTTTAACAATTTAGTTTTTAAAAACTGTTATGTACATATAAAAATGTAATTTATTAAATGAACTGTTACATAATTAACTAACTAATTAAGTGTGCAGATTGCAGCTCATCTAAAGTGCACAAGTTGATGAAGTCAAAATTGTTTTCTAGTGTTAAGAGTCCCACTAAATGTTCCAAAAGTATTGGATTTCTCATTTATTAACTTTATCAACTTGTACAATTTATGAATCAAATGATAATTTGGTGTCTACTTTGGTGTCTAATTTGTGAAAAATAACTAAATAATTTAGTTTAAAAGGCACAGAACCTAATAAATTTAGTTCAGAAAAAAAAAAGGCACTAGCCTTATAATTAATATGCAAAATAAAAAACCATTAACGCAACTGTACCAGCTATTCTACTTCTCATGTCATTAAGACTTCAACAAAATTTACATTAACTATACAGTCAATCTAACACTAACACAGCCCTGTTTTGTAAAATACTATGCAAAGAGTTGATTCTTGATCTTACAAGCAAAAAAAGGTAAACCAAAATGGAACATTAGTGTGTTACAAACAGCACTGAATGCCTCGGATCTAATATTTTTCATATTTTGGGGGTAAATTTTGCTTGTTTCAGCTTGGCATGCATTATTTCAAGCTTCAGAATCCGGTTTTCAAGGTAAGATACTATATCTCCAATACATTGACATGCACCTTTTCTTTCCTTGTTGACACCATTGGCAATTGTACCACAAAAATTATGAGTCTTCAGTTTGGCTTCATTTGTATCTTCGATGGAAATTATTTTGCCCCCTTCTGCATTAGGATCTTCTTCGGTGGCACTTTTTGATCCTCCAACATCATTGTTACTTGTAGCAAAATTTAGAACTCTATCACTCATTAATCCAGATGTTTGCAAAACTACACCTAGTGAAGGAAGAATCTCAACGGATTCAGAGCTAGACAAAGTCTGCTTGTTTCGAACAACTTTGTCCTCAAAACATCTGTATTTTTTAATCCCTTCTTGATCTCTCTTTCTCTTGGAAGGTAAACCATGCCGTGAACCATAGGATCGATCACCCTCCACCTGCCTGGATGAGCCTCCATGCCGTGAACCATAGGATCTTAATGTTTTCTTTGAACCCATTTTCATGCCTTCTCTCTTTTGTAGTTTTGATTGCTTCCACCAATCATAGTACCTAGAAGTAACATCTGGCTGTCCAGCACACAATAATGCACTTAACAAATTTGCATCGATGACCGGCTGGCTGTAATGCATCCAAGGATCCTTGTTGCAACAAGCAACCGTACAATCAGGTATGTCTTGATCCATCCCGAATTGCATAGCAACACGATTCGGGAAGTACTGCTCTATGCAGGACATTCCCACCAACTTAGAGACCCTCAAGCAGCGAATATGTGAATCCAATTCGTCATAAAAGTTAGGATTATCACACACCCAAGAGTCCTTTTCATTGTGAAGCTTAAGTGGTGGAGAATTCTTATACGGCTGCCAAAGAAAGCCATCTTTTTTCACTCCGGCAGAATCCAAATTCGACCTCATTTTGCTTTGATCGAACGTCATTTTCACACTATCCCACCTTGCTATTATAGGCTGGCTTAGTTCAAGCATCTTCGCCTTTGGCCCAAGTGCCGGAAATCTCTCCAAAGCCCACACAACTACCAACTGAAAAGGAGCCCAGAGAGTAACTTTCCCATTCTTCGTCTTTGCAAAACCTTTGATAATTCTATTCAACAATCTCAACTCGCTATAAATGCTAGCTAAAACAGCAGGTCCTAATGCTACTCTAGTTCCTCTGGCTAGTTTTATGGCAATTGGAAAAACACATTTCAAAACAGATCTATGTGAAGATGAAGCGAAACCATACCTTGACAACCACAATGCCAAGAAAGCTTCATGCTCCACTTGGCTACTTGCATTCCCTATGAAATGCTTCATCCATGCAGAATGATCAGCCCTTCTTGCTTTTGATCTGAAGAACATTCTCCTCACAGCAATGAGTTTTTCCTCAATTTCCTTCTCTTCATGGGTCTCAATAGACAAAGAAACAGGATCCCCAAGAAGAGAGAAACCCCCACATAACTTGATATCTTCCAATGTTACTGTGCATTCTCCCCATGGAAATATGAATGTGTTGGTCTCACAACACCACTTCTCTGCAAGAGCAAGAAGCATTTCACTGTTCTTGTTGATTGTGAAGGTTGAAGCCATTATTGCTTTGTCTATTCCAGCTTCCTGCCATACATGTTCGTACTTGGGTTTCATCAAGTCAACCCATGTCTTCCATTGTTGTTGTGGGTGCAGCCACCCGTAGAATGTTACTTCAAATGGAAGCTTTTTTACAACACTGGAATTGGAAGGGAATGTTGGAGGTGGTGATGGGGTTTTGGTCATGGTGGGTTTGAGAAAGTGGGCTATTCTCCTGGTTGGGTTTGAACCTGTTGATGGAGAAACCATGAGTTCTTCTCTGGCTTCTATAACGAAGTCGAATGATTCTTCATCTTTATCCATCGGTGTGAAAAGTTCAAGAGCCAGAGATGACATTGGGGTGTGCATGCAAATGAAAACTCAGGTCAAAGAGACAATAGACAAAGATGATAGAGAAGAGAGGAAGAAGCATCCAGAGAAGAATGAACGTTGCATCGTGCTTTTAAACCTCCAGTTCCCAAGGGATTAAGGCCTTTGTCGGTTTAGTTTTAGTATAGTACTAGTTAAATAATAATTAGTAGCTTGATGGGAATAGATCTTTCAAGTTTTTTCTTTTTTATTAATTATTTTGTAAGTATCACTAATGCTATATTTGGTAGAAAAGGAGTAAATAGAGAAGAAATAACTTGAAAGAAAGTAAGAAAGAGAAGAGAATTGAAGTGAAAATGTAATTTTTCTATAGTTATTTGGTTGACAAGAAATCAACTTCGAAGAAAAAAATTTTTTGTGAGTGGTACCACTTTTTTCACGTCCCTTTCATACTCCTCTTCTATTTCTCTTCCTCCCACCAATTTTCTCTTTATTTTTCTTCAAATAAACAAAGCCACAGCAAATAAATGGTGAGACATTCTATTTTATAGAAAAAAATTGAGAGAATTCGTTTTTCAAATAAACATCTTAATTAGATTCTTTTGATAAAAAATAAAACACAAATATTTATATTAAAAATAGCTTATAAATAAATTATTTTGTAATTGATATTTTTAATTATAGAAGTTGTATTTTTAATAAAAGGGAGTGATGAATTATTTTTAAAAAGGAAGAGTTATTTTTTTTTTAACTTTTACATAAGTCTTTAAATAACTTCTTGAAAAGTTACAAGTTAGTTTAGAAAATCCGATCGAACATTAATACTTAATTTTCCAAAATTTGAAAGTTAAAAAAAGATGAATTTAATTTTCATGTACTATCATTATAAGGATGTTTTACACGTGCATTTAATTACGTAGCGCCAAATACAGTCAATGGACGAGAATATATATAAAAGGGACACAAAGGCCAGTATACGGTACAAGTGGGAAACAGTATCAGCGCGGCCGAAGCCGTGTATAGTCAATGGATACATATACTATGAGCGTCCCCACAGCCACAGGATTTCATAAACATAAATCACATCATTGATCATTAATCATTCATACATAAATCATAAAACATAACAAACATTGTCATTCATTACATCATCAATATATATAAGCCTCTATCTTTAAGAGACCTAACAATCAACTTCACCATACATAATATCATTGATTAAGGGTTCACATACTTATACAAGTAATAATAGGGTTCTAAGTTAGTCATTTCGATCGTAATTCTATTCGACTTATGGTTTGAAGGTGTAATTACTTCTTTATTAATTACTAAATCAACCACTATACTTAAGTAATTATTCATTTCTCATTTTGACGTCAACTAGGATTAAAAGATCATCTAAATCTTTAGAACTTATCCTAAGTGTTCTGAGGATCACTCGAGTCGGTGACTAAATCGGTTAAACCGAAAACCGATTCACCTATGTACTTAATATTATGAAACAAGGTTTTACTTAAGAAGACTAAACTGATGTCTCGGTTGAACCACAATCAACCACTTAGAAGTTCACAAAACAATTCTGGAATCGATATAATTCCCAGAACGCAACACTATGTCTCATTTAACTATACTACCTTTATTTTACCTCATAGATACGCATTCGGTTCTTACTTAGTACTTCTATTGGTCCTTAACATGGTAATTACTCTAAATCGATCTAATCTTAACTTAAAATTTTAAGGCATTTAACTTATCCATTTTTCTTCAATCGGACATTTACTAGATTAGAATTTCGAAGATAAACCAAGCCAGGAACTCGATTCGGTTCGGCCATGAACTACTGAGTTGTGACTCAGCTGAACCGTATCTTAGCTTTAGTTTTAAATCATTTCCAAAAATTAGTTCAATCGGTTAAATCGAAGGTTCAGTTTAACCGCAAGCAAAATAGTTTAATAAACAGTTATCAATTTTTCGGTCGGCTTATCTTGGGAATTTTGTTCCACCTTCTAATTTAAGGCCTATATAACCATCACTCTGACTTACTAAGTTTCTTAACCAGACCTAAGGGATTTAGTTTACTATGTTATCCTTTGGTCTAACTAATTCCGGTCTAACAGCTAGTTTTGGGTTTTGGTCTCACTAACTTAGCTAAATTTGACTAAGTTAACTTTTCAGGTATTTGCACTTTGACCCCAACATTTTTTAATAATTTACCCTAGGCCCAACACTCTAACATATTAAGAAATTTACCCTAAACTTATAACTAATTACATTTTAGACCCAAGGCACTAAACTTAACTTATTTGCACTTAACTTATTCAAAAAAATAAGACCACCATTAGAATCAGAACGAAAAACGGAGTCAGATTACCAGTTCAGAATTTTGATAGAATGATAGGAGTTTTGGATTGTCAGGAACTTGAAGCTTTTATCAAGAACAGCAATGGAGATCTCTCTTTGTGTTTTACTGCTGAAATTGATGATGAATAGTGTAGGGGGTCGAAATTTGATGGAGTGTTGGATAAGAAATGCAAGCACATGGGTAAATAGTATCCGAATAGTGTAAATATTCCAAAATCAGTGTTATTTGATCATTTATTTTTACTTTTTTTTGCTCAAATAGCTTAGAATCAGTGTAAATAACACTGTGTCTAGTGAATTCTTGGCCCAAGATTCCCTAGGAAGATGGTCCGGCTCTGAAGAGCGGCCATGGATTCGAAACGAAACGAATCCCTAACCCGGGTGACTTTCCGTCATCCATTTCTAACAGAGTTTTGTTTTTCTGTAAAACTACAATTTTGTCATCAAACACATCAATAAATGAGTCGGCTTCAAGGTTTGTGCCAGCCTTGAGGTTGCTGAGGCGAAGTTGGGCCGAATCCGCTGCTTTCAAGGCTTCTCGACTTAACCCCGGTCTAACTCTGGTTCACTTGGTTGAACCGGTTCATTGGGTTAACCAACCTATGATTCATTTGGTCAACCGGTCAACTGGTCTTGACCCGTCAATGGTGGTCAACGTTTTTTTTTAGCTCCGCCTCGTCACAAGAAGTTAAACCATGATTCACGGATTTCGCGAATTTGGACAACAGAAAATTCTATAGGCCAATATACAAGCAATTATGAAGAAACAATTAATCTTGGTGTACACCTCTTTTTGGTGTACACATCTATCCAAGTCCCAACGAACAGGTTTTTACTACTAGAACGAACAGGTTTTTAAAAGCAAACGAACAGGTTTATAACTTGTTCATGTCAACTATAAAACATGTTCGTTGTATATATAGATTTCTATTCGTGCACGAACAAAATATTACTACTAGAACGAACATGTTTTTAAAAGCAAACGAACATGTTTTAAAACCTGTTCGTGTCAACTATAAAAACATGTTCGTTGTATATATAAAAACATGTTCGTTTGGGACTTGGATAGAGATGTACACTAAAAAGAGGTGTACATGTAGCATTGTTGATGAAGAAAATACTAAATAATTAGGAAAACTACTGTTACTAACAGAAAGTCACTGTTAGTAATGAACAGGGTGTTACGATTTAACAAATAAAGAAATAAATCTGCACTCGTTATGCATCATTTCCGCTAAGGGTTCCACCATTAACAGGACCTATCACTTTCCATGTAAAAATGGACTTAGTTGGCTTGTTTCTCTTTCAAACAACTTGTTTGAAATGTATCCCGAATAATTTCATTTAAATAATTATTCCCTCCATTACATTTTAATTGCCCAATTTCATTCTAACACACTAATTAAGGTAATCATTGAATTGTATTAAAAGTCTTAAAAATGATATTAAAATTACTACAATATTTTTATTATTAATGCATTAAATCTAAATTTAATTGGCTAAAATGGAGGTGCTTTAAAGATTGTTTAATAGGTTTTTTGAATTGTGAAAGGATATAATAGAAAAATTTTAATTAAATAATCATAAAATGAACAACTAATTTGAAAGAAGAAAAAGGTGAAATTTGACAATTAAAATGAAATGGAGGAAGTATATCGTAACAACCATTGGAACTCTAGAGATTGCAGTAATGCCCATCTAGTCTAGGTACGTAATATAACAATGAGAAAGTGAGTCTATCAAGTTTCCCACCCTAAATGTTGATTATATAATCAAACTTAAGCTATTAGAATTAGAATTATTCACAAGAATACTATCACACATTTATGCAGGTATGGAATCAACAAAATGTAATAAGTACCCATAGGAACATCGTTAATTTTAAAAAAGGTGGGACTTTTAATCTTAAATGATTAATATCCATGAATCTACTGAAACAAAACTGAATTGAGTCAACCAATTTAAGCATAGACACATTAATTCACTAATAAGATTAAGCTACTCAAGCAACTAATGTCGTCGTTAAATAATATTTAAGCTACTTGTAATTCTTCATAAATCACTTGAAATCATTGGGAAAGTAGCTTTACTGAAATATTATAGACTACCAATCACAAATCAGGGTTGTGATATTGTTTTGTTGATTAGTGAGAGAATCGTGTCACTTCTTGATTAGTGAGTGAAGTCGAACCGCGTGCAACCGATCACTACCCTGCATAAACCAACAACCACAACCATCCTTTTCAGCAAACAAATGATAACAATTGACTCTGAAAAAAGAGCACCCACAAAAACCAAAACCCATCCTGGAATTAAAAAATCCTCATACCATTAAAACCAACTATTTGCCTACAGATGAATGCAAAATCCCTAGCTAAATAGAATATTTGGTAAAAGCAATTATTTATAAGTTTGCATAGTTTTTATGAATGTTCTGGTTTGAAAAACAGAGATGACCATAAAAGCCAAAACTTTGTTGAATGTATATGCATCTCATGATTATCCGACAAAATTAAAAGACTCATCAGAAGAACCCCATTCAAATTTCGCAATGCTTTTTGGGAATTGAAGAGGGAGGATACAATAACAAATACAAATTTTGATTTCAAAATTGAAAAATAGAGCAAATTAGAAAAACCACAACTTTTATGGTAACAAAGGATATTTAAAACAGAGCATACCATAAAAACAAAAACTTTCTCAACGGAATGTAAATGGTAACAAATAACTCCAAAAAAGAGCACTTCATAAAGACAAAAAACGTAGCCGATTTATCAAACGGTGGAACCCTATACCATGAAAACCAAAACTTTGCCAACAGATGAATGCAGATTCTCTAGCTAAATGCAATATTTGGTAAAAGCAATTTTTTTTAAGTTTACACACTTTTTGGAAAACGGATATAACCACAAAAATCAAATTTTCCTATTGTATATGCTAATGATGATTTTGTAACAAAATTATAAACTCATCAAAAGAATCCATTTTAAATTTTGCAATGCTTTTTCGAGAATTGAACGGAAGGATAAAAAAACACAACCTGTGAGCTCGAAATTGCCAAACAAAGCATACCACAAAATGAATTTAACAACAAATTAAAATTTTACTTCAAAAGGGACTGTGGTTTCATTTTAGGAGCTGTTTTAACAACAAAGAAACTCGAAAATACAACAAAGACTGTTAAGGGTTCAAGATTCAACATTGTTGTCTTGAAGTATTATCTCAATATACCAAAGCTCGTTCGGATTTTTTTTTGTTGGCACCTCCCACATTTGGTATGACATATACGTAAGTTGAAAACCTAGTCCGGCGTCCTACAATGGACGTCTGCCAGAAAGTACTCCGTTCCAACCATTTTTATCATTGCTTGTATCTAGTGAGATGTTCTCTTTTCAAGTTTTTTTGTTTGTGGGCGAAATAAGAAAAAGATGGAAAGAACTGACACTTTTGCCACACCTTAAAATATTTTTTAAATTTGTGTGCTACAAATTTTGGTACACTCCACCATAATTTTTCTTTCAAATCCGGCGTCATAGTGTCCTTCATCTCATTACATGATCCGACATGTGTTGGTGCATCCATTGAAGGCTCTGAGGTGACAACATGCGTCTAGAGAACGATACAGCATCTGTGGTAGCCGGTTAAGGACACCGCATTTGTCGTCTAGAGACACTTTTAATTATTCGTTTTTGATATAGCGGGGATTTTAATTTTAATAGATAAATTTAAATATAAATAGATAATCATTATATTATTATAATAAAGTAAAATAGATAGATAATAAATAATTTATTATTAAAAATACCTCAATTTAACCTCTTGAATTTTATTTGTTTAAATTATAGATATTTATTTTAATTTACCTTCAAATATAAATATTTGGAAGGTCTTTTATGCCTTATTCAATTAAAGAAACTCTTTAAAACTAACGATTTAAATTGATCTTATATATTTGGAAGGTCTTTTATGCCTTATTCAATTAAAGAAACTCTTTAAAACTAACGATTAAAATATTTGGAAATTTATATTACTTTCAAGTAGTATATCTCTAGGTTGTAAATGAAAGACGAAAAAAAATTAAACTAAAACAAAAAACTTAAAGTGCCGATAACAGCACCTATTTTTTCTTATAAAATTTCTTATGATTAATTTTTATAAATCCACGGTGCTTGTAGATATATGTCCCACTGAAACTGAGAAACCACTTTTACCTAATGATTGTGGACCTGTTGGATAAAAAACTAATCTACCTAGACTCCACAAAATGTTCACTGCAACGCCAGGACTAGACCACATGCAGAAAGTGGTACGATGCAACATATAATATTTATTTTATCCACTAAACCGAATAATAAGCCTTCACTATGCATCTTCAATTTAATTTGAACTTATATTTGTCTATAGGCAGGGTACCTAGATAGGTTCTTAACGGCGGACAGATTCTACAAAGGCGAGTCGTCTATTCAGCTCAAACCTTCAGAATTCGATTTTATTGAGTCGCAAGTTGGACAACAACAGCCGCTATCGTAAGAATTATTCACTCATTCATTAGTATTTATTGTTTCAAAATGTTCCTTCTGTACACATGATTAACTTGACATGCATTAATAACATTAAAGCAAATGAGATAGCGGGGTTTGGGTCTGCCTATGGATGATAAAATCTTACCAATCGACTAACTTTGACTTAGAGGTGAGCATCTAATTCAACACTATACTTTGACCGAAATTTAACTTATCCAGGAATTTGGATGATATCTTCACGTTCCAAAATATGATTTTTCTCTTTTAGGTTAATGATGCCACAAGGATGACTATTGCACTTAATCTTGTCACGTACGAATACAATCCAATTGGGGACATGATAAGCGAAAGGGCAGTGCACTACTGGGACCTAGAGATGATCAAGTCACAGAAGAAAG
>JASCZI010090646.1:82876-101284 GCA_036250425.1 Stylosanthes scabra | reverse complement strand
GTCTCAAGTTGTCTCCTTTGGACGCCAAGCTCACGTTTGGCGTGAGAGTCCCACGTATAACGTGGGCTCTCTGTCAAATCTTGCAATCTTTTCACTTATTTCTCACATATGACGTGAGCTCCTGACGTATTACGTCCACTCTCTGTCTCTTCTTGCCCTCTTTGCTTCAATTCCCATGTATGACGTGGGCTCTCCACGTTATACGTGGGCTTCAACACTTAGCCAATTTTTCTCTTTTCTTCTTTGCTTCATTCCCTTTTCTTCAATCTCTCTCAAATGGTCTTCAATTACCTAAAATTCTTAGTAAATCATCTAAAAACACAAACACAACTCAAAGAACAACAAGTTTGTTTGATTCATCAATTAATAACAATAATCTACTAAGAATATCAAGAAAATCAAGAGAAAATGAGACTAAAAACGACCCAAGATGCATACGCATCACACACAGGCTAAATAGCTTCAAATCTGCCAAAAAAACTCAGATGAAAATGCAGAGTAAGCAATAAGAGAACAACAACAGAAGCCTCCTTCATCCTCTTCCTGAAAAAATTGAAACAAAACAAAAACAATGGGCTAGTTGTGAGCCTTAAAAAAGGATTAAACCAAAGGCAAAACGGTTACCAAAGTAGATTGAGGCATTATAACAAACAACCTGTGTTGAGGTTTGGGTATAACTACAATTGAATTTAATTGAATAAATAACAACAAAAGTATATAATATATATATGCTGAGTCTCTGGTGGCCTAAATACTATGGTCTATAATGACTGAGATATGAGAGGCCAGTAAAAGTGACACGTGTCAAAAACCATGTGTTGGGTCAAACTCCTTTAGGAAAGCGTAATAACACGGGAACGTAAGTAGTGCCCCAATGTAACGCTGGGGTATGATGGGAATTGAGAGTATAATTATTGGATCTGGTTTAATGGGCTCATGCTATTAGGGACAAAGACTTGGGCTGCCAATAGATGGACTAAGACATGGACAAGAATATGTGTCACTTATAAATTTGGACGATGTTTTTTTCTTTTTCTTTTTTAAATTTGAGGGGGAATTGAAAAAGATATATCATTCTTAAGGTGGCCAATCGAAAACTAGAAAAGCATAAAACATGATATTAACAAAATTGTGCAATTAGGAATTTATAAAAACTCTTTCCTAATTTATCTATTTATTATAAAAATTTTAAATAAAAATTATAACAAACACTTTTAGATTTGTCAACAAAAAGAAATATATTTTTCGATTTGATGTCTCTTATATTTTCTTTAGTATTTAAAATAAAAAAAATTAGGATTTAGAATTAACTAGCAAATTTTAAAATATTAACATTTAAGGAACTTACAATTTTATTATGTGTATTATTATATTAATATGGATGTGTTATAAACTAGTTTTTGTATAAGCTAAACAATCACGACACATCTAATATAACATAACTAAATAGAAAATATGTTGAAAATACATTAGAAACACATCTGGAAGTTATAATTTTTTATAAGTCAATGTTTAAGACACGGGTCTGTCTTCAATAAGCACACATCTTTTGGGTGCTTTTGATGTGCACAAATAAAAAACTATAAATATAACCTCGTTTTGGTTTTATTGTAATTTCTGAAATTTTAAAATATACCCCATTTGGGGTCCTAATTTATGAACAACAGTGACTCTGCCCTCTCCCCCTTTAGCCACACTTGCGTTCCTCTCTTCGAGGTCTAATCTCACTCCATCAGGCTACTCCATCCACATCCAAATCTACCTCTTCTTCTTCTTCTTCTTCTTCTTCTTCACATACTCATTGCTCACACTCGCTTTTAAACCCCACTCCTCCTTCTACCTTGTCCCCGTCGTTCAAAAACGCGTCTTTCCGACGAAAAGGTAACAAATTTTTTTTGCTTTTCCTTTGTTTGTTATTGCTTTCCATTCTTCTGAATCTCAATCTCTCCTTTTACTGATGCATTTTTTATATATATATAATCAAATTGGAATTTGAGAATGATTTATGGGCTTCTTGTTCTCTGTTGTTTACTGTGTTATTAGAATAATTATTGTAAAAATTATATGTTTTGCTTGTTGATGAGTATGAATCCCAAATTAAAGAGTATGTCTTGATGGTTGAATAAATTTCTATTCCTGATTTTTTACTTTGAAACAATTGGGGCTTTCAAAACTTGATGATTGTATAAATTCTTATTCATGATGGGAGCTAACACATAATTCTACCAGATTTTACTATAAGCTAATTTTTATTATTCAATAAGAAGTTGAGAATGATTTATTGGTGCTTCTTCTCTGATGCTTGCTTTGGCATTATAATAATTATTCTAAGGAATTGAATGTTTTGCTTTGGTTAGTTTTCACTACTTGATGCTGCTGCCCTATTAAATATCATTAAGAAAATTAGTGCTATCTAGTAATTTAATAATATAGGAACATCCTTATTATGCTCTGATTTTAGTTCTTATTCTTGATGTATTTGTTGTGGTTTAGGTTCTTGTTTTAGGATTAAGACATGAAACTATATTTGATGAAACACATGTTTAACTCATCTAGAACTAGCTCTTGAAGGTTATTAGTGGTGTTTAGAATGAGTTTGTTCCATGTCGAAGGATCAAATCTCAGTTTGCTATATTTCTTGTTATTTAGCATAGAAACTATACCAGGAATTTAAACAAGTGAAATTATATGAGGAATATCACACCTAATCCTGAGTTGGATAGATTGAGTTGATTGAGAAACTTAATTCCTTTTTTCTTCGATTCGTTTTATCTTTTGGATTATAAAAAAATTGTTCCTTTTTCTATTCATTCTGCAATTTCTACCTTTGTTCCTCTTGCTAAGTTTGGAATTTAATTCTTTGATTATTTTATTTAGATTCTAATATCAATACATTTAGTACCAAAGCATGCATAGAACTACATTGATTTCTCAATAGGATTTGATTCTGAATGTGTTTATCCTTTTCTTTTTTTCTTTTAATATTTCTTAGTTGATGCTATTTTTTAAAATAATTAATTATGTTTATCAAATTTCAGGGTCAAATATGGATGAACAAATGGAGGATCATATGTGAACCATTCATACTATTTAGCAAATAAGAGATAGAAATATCTTTCTTTTTAGGAATTAATAGACTTCGGTCATTTAAGATTTGTTGTTCCGTGAACTTAGTGGTTGGCATTTGTTGAAATAGGCTATACAAGATTCTAGACAAGAATAGGCTATTTCAAGAGTTTTTGTTAATAAGTTTTTTTTAGTATGGATGGAAACTGTAAGTTATTTTTAATAATTTACATTTGATTTTACTAAGTTGATTTAATAGTTGGTTCATCTAAAACCTATGATGAAGAGTACATATTAAAAAGATGAAATAGAAATTTCTATATTGAAGAGATGAAAGAAGCTGATGACAGTGATGAATGATTAAAGAAAATCAAATTGGACAGAACTTGCTGTAAAAAACGTGTTGTTGAGGCATAAATTGCAAAGACAGATTAGTTTGGTCTTTCATAGCACATGGATATTGCATTTTTTAACCAAACCTTGATATAATCATTAATCAATATAATTATAATTATAAATAATAATGATAATATTAAGAATTAGGAAAGGATCATGATCAACGAATAAGAAAATATCCTCACAAGAGGCCTGGTACAACTTAACTTCAACCATTTTAGATACTTAACTTTAGGATTAAGATATTACCATTATTTGCTTTCTTCATATTATATGCTTATCAGAGTACGTCAATCCTTCTAATTATTTCTCATTCAAATGACACAAGCTTTGAGAAGATTTACATTCAAAGTGCCTTGAATGTAAAGCCATTGGTTATAGACAGAATTGAGACTGATCAGAGTAAATTGGATAAAGCTACTGTAGAAATAAGTGATGAATAAAATGTAATTATACAGTTTTAAATATTTAGTGATTCCATCAGCATTTGCACTGTGGGTTATCTCTTGGATTGACATTGATTTTCCTTTTAGCGTGCAATAACTAAAAGATGTTCAAATATGAGTTTGGAATTCATTATGAATTTTACATTATTCTATTAGTTATTTTAAAAAAATAAATTGCTATCAACAGTTGACCACCTTCATAGTTTACCATTCCTTAATTTACATTATTCTATTAGTTATTTTACATTATATATGCGATTTAATACAACACCCATTTTATCTAAAAGTCATTTAGGAAAAAAAGTACAGTACAATAGATTAAATGTATCATTTATGATCAAAACCCTAGTCATGGTTCTTCTTTAAATTCCAGTCTTTCTCAATATTCTGAACTCTAAGCCTTGACCAATTGGCTATGATGTTTGCTAAATTTTCTTTGCCAAGGTGTGCTCACATTTTCATTGTGGCACATTCTTCTTTAGCTCATCAATTCAGCTTTAGTTGTCTTTCATGTCATTTCTAAAAAATATGTCTCTTTCTCTTAGGAAAGATGCCTGCTTTGGATTGAAAAACAAACATATTAGCTTTAATGGCATTAAGTTGCTCAGTTTCTTTCTGGATGTGAATAGTTGTGATCCATAAGCTCTTCTGTCATCAGGTTCATCCCCAACAGTAGCTTCAAATTGAATAATAATGAATAATCAGTTTCTTGAGAAGAAATAGTAAAAAAATTATCAGTCCAATTAATGGAAAAAAAGAGCAGCAATAGATTATTCAAATCTCAATTTAATTATATTAAAAAAAGCAACAGCAACTAATCTCAATTTTTTTTGATAATTCAGTAGTTTCCTTCAACATCCCTCAAGGAAGCGTAGTCTAAAACAAGTTCCAATCATACAAAACAAAATCCAAGGACACAACTACAAGCAATAAAAAAAATACTACAACTATGATAGAAAATATATATATAACACAGCACAAAATTGGTCCAAGCAAACCAAAAAGAGGAGAATTCTCCAAATGTTCTTGCTCACCCTAGCTAGCCCAAAGTCAAATGCAGCTGTCAAATGCAGAATCTTGAGGCACTTAGAACAACTATTTGCACACTAAAAGTTAAAATGCAACCTTAGATCATAAAATCAGCAAAATATATCAGAATTTCTTAATAACCTTTTAAAAAATCAACATATCCTAGTTGGCAACATGAGCAAGAACATAAGCATCCAGTGAGATAGATTAAAATGCATTGATTATAGGAGTTAAGAAGGGGTTAAATCTGAAGTCTCAACTTTAATTTGTGATAAAGAGAATAAAAAGAGAAGTAGCTAATGATTCCTAAAATTCGGAAAAAGGACCAAAGCAGCAAACAAGGAATCCCACTGTGCTTAGAGACATGTCAGCAAATCAGTGGGAGTGCCTAATGCTTTACGCTTCTTCTTTTTCTTTTCCTGTGCATCAGGAGAGTATCATAAGTTCATGTATTTCTTGTATCACCAACCACTAACTTGCCCTTTTACAATATTCACCATTCAAATCCTTTCCGTGTTATGCCACTACGCCCCCTCCCCAATAAATCCATCTTTCTAATTAGCATATTCAATTTACCTAATGTTTCCAATGTTAACAGCATCATCATTATTCCACTATAATCCAGTTCAATTAAAAACTAAAATTAGTAACACAAAGAAACAAGAATCAAAACCACAACAAACAAAGCAATAATAAGAACTAAAATTACAGCACCTAATAATGTTCCTTTATTATTAAATGACACAGCATTAATTTTCTTTCGAATGTTCAATAGCACTGCGGCAAGCAATAGCAACAGCAAACATTCAATTTGTTAAATTAACAATTTTTAATAATACTAAGCAATAGAGAAGAAGAAGCACCGATAAATCATTCTCAAATCTCAATTGAGTGTGATGAAAGAAGAAGAACAATAACAACAAATCTCAATTTGAAAAAGAAAAAAATAAAAAAGAAAGAAGAAGGGGAGCAGGGATGCGTTATACCTCTGGGAAAGGACTAACGACGGTGGTTACCAGCGGGACGAAGCAGCGAAATCCTCAAGCAGCGATGAAGCAGCGAGATCCTCTTTTAGAGGCGACGAGGTTTCCCCTTCCCTAGTTGATTCTGTGAATTGAAGATGAAGACAAGAAAAGGACGATGGTTGGTGGGTGTGGCGCCGAAGGAGTCGTAGAGAAACGATGATGGGGATGGTGTTTGTTGTGGTGATGAATGGGAACGGTGTTTGTGGTGGTGATAAGTGATTAGTGAGAGAGTGAGAATCGGAGTAGGGAGTGGAGGCTGCTAGGGTTTCTTTTGGTCACACTACTGCGGATCAATGAACAGCCCTGGTTTCACTCAATTTGTGTTTTTAAATAGTGGGGCACTTTTGAAAATTATTAAAGTTATGATCTCTTTTACAAAATTTTAAAACAAAGGAAGCATGAGTTAAATATAAGCCACAAGATCTTTTCTCAATCTAATCCAATGCTTCTCACTGAATGGCGCATCAGAAATGCTCAAAAGATGTGTGTTGATTTTAGACGGACCCTTAAGACACATTCAAAATAACTTAATAACATACGAAATATATTATTAATACATCTAAAATATCAATAGTAATGTTATATAGAGAAATAAATGGCATGCATTTAATTATAAGAAGAATTAATCTATATGTATTATTATACTTATCCGTACACACCGTTTAACATTTTTCTATGCTGCTAATGATGTGTATAGATTATTATATTATTATTTAATTAAAATCAAATTATTTAGATATGACTCTATTAAGTAGGACACTATAAAGTTTTAAGATAAATATTAATAGATTATTAACTGTATAGGTTTATTTTTCTAAAAAAAAGAAATTTTCAATTTAGTATGTTCAAACTACATCATTATAAAAGTACATATATTTATTTACTTTTTCAATCTTTTAAATATTATAAATATTATACAATGAAAGGATCACACTATCCAAACAATTAAAATACATTTTTTTTATCAATATCATATTATTTATGTTAATAATCAAATATGATATATAATTTTTTCATATAATTTTCTTATCTAATAAAATATGTTATAGAATTGGGTATATTTGTCTTCATGTAATTTTATGATCTAAATAAAAATATATTAAAAAATGCAAAATTTTTTAACTCAATTTTACAATGGTATTATTATATTTAATCTTTAAATCTACTTTTGTTAAATATTTATAAATTTGAAGGCATTTTTAATAAGAAAGTTTTGTCCTGTGGCTTTGGGATATGAAAAAATATAAAAAATAGTTATCTTGATAATGTAGCGTATTTTCTGTATAAAATTTAAATTTGTATTTTATTATGTATTTTTTTATTAACAAATTTGTAATGTCTACATAAAATTACTTATCAAAATGAAAATGTGTGAGCCCGTAATTTTTGACCATATAGGCAACGACTAAAATTGAGTGTTTCGGAGTACTATTAGGATTTGGTAAAATTACACGTTAGTAAAATTAATAACATTTAGGACACAAACACGAACATCTTCGTCGAAAGTTTGGCCCGAGACGAACCAAACCACAAAATTACCAAAATGCCACCACTTAATGAATATAAAAGGAAAGGCACACCTCACTTCAGCCATTTCCTTCATCTCCGAATCAATTCTTCCGCTTGCCACGCCAACTTCTGGTCGCGATAACTTTTGATCTAGAGCTCCGATTGACGCACGGTTTGTGGCTACACGAAGCTCTTGTTGTCCTATTTACATCCATCTAACATGCAACACGTGGGTAAGCCTTTCCTTATCTCGTTTCCTCTGCCCAATTTTCTGCTCGAAAATGACTTAACCATCTTGCATGTTTCCGAGTTATATGATCTAGGTGGTGATTCTACATGCTAACACGCATGGTAATCGAAGCTAATGAGCTGAGATAATCCCGGTGAGACGTTTCCAACCCTAGTTATTAGTTTAGTTAGAGATTTTGTATGTTAATTAAGTGTTGTTTGTTGTTGCATGCTTGAACTGTGTATGGTAGGGGGTAGTAGATGGCGAATTGGAGGTTGGAATAGGTGATTGAGCATGGGAACGGTGATTGGTTGTGCTTGGATGCTCGATGGCGCGACCAAGGATCGCGTGTATACATTGAGCTTGGCGTCCAGGTACGGATTTAGATTCAAGTCTACACTATTTACTCTGATAAAATTACCTAGGTTAGTTGGACTTAGAAACATCGATATAGGAATGAAATTGAGATGTATGTTAGTAGGAATCACTTGTATGTGCTATGTGGCTATGTGTTTGGTTGGTGATGTTGAATGAATAATTATGCATGAATATTGCTGGTTGTGATTGAGGCTTCGTGCCAACTATTGTTTTTATATCTTAAGGGTTATGCATGAGGTGGAAATTACTTGAGATAGGAGGACTGAGCAAGAGGCTCGAGAGAGATATTGAGAAAAGAGAGTAAAGATTTGATGTGGTTGATAAAGAGAACGTGGAAATAGGTTATTGTGATCGAATGGTTTTGGAAATTAGGGATTTTTAGAGGAGAAAATGGTTTAACACAAAAAGGTCTTCAAAAGGATGAGTTTTGGTTTATGGAGCAAAGGTGTTTTTGAGAAACTGATTTCAGAAATGGAGTTTTGAGCTACGGTGAATCGATTCAGGTGTTAACAGAGCTGATTCGCTGGGCCTTTTTGGAAGTGAAAAACGAGTTTTCAAGGGTATCGAATCGACTCTCAAGAAGTGTGAATCGATTCGTATTTGCTCAAAGACCAAAACTTGTCATCTTAAATCAATTTGTGATTTGTCGAATCGACTCGATTATCGTGGACTTTGGAAATGATTTTCAACTTCATTCGAGTCGAGTCGGTGGGGAGTCGAACCGATTCGTTTTTCCACAATGAGCAACGGATTTCAAAAGTAACTTCTTGAATCGGTTCGACAACACCTCGAGTCGACTCGGTTTTCAAAATCTTAAAGACTTACCACTCTCGAGTCGAGTCGGCTGTCTACTAAATCGATTCGTTAGTATTAAATTTTAAACTTAATGTTTTGAGAATCCCTTAGAATCGATTCTTCCTCTTCGGAATCGATTCCACTTTACTACAAATTTGGTTTTAAGAATGTTTTCGAGAAGGTTACGGTGATTACAACTCATGCATAGTACGCCCTTATTTTATAAAATTTATACCGTGAGCCTAGGTCTAGAGGGACCAGTGGGGCTAACGACTCGGCTTACGGCAAGCGGACCATCGGGAGTAGTAAGTGTCTGTGGAGCCTTTGTTTCCACGTGGGACAAAGGCTAACGCCGCGGCTTACGGTAGCGGCAGGGGGGCCTCCTGCCATCGTCCCGGCTACCAACCTAGGATATAGTCATTGAGAAAGAGAAGGGAACCCCCCATTTATTTATGATTATGAGATGAGAGATCGTTTATGATCGAAGCCGGCTGGTTGGTCCTCCGGGGAAGTACGAACGATGGTCATCCAATGCTAGTTCTGGATCGGTCGGGCTTGGCTATGATAACCGACCGGGTGAGTTTATCTTAGCCTGCAGGAATAGGCATTCATCATGTGCATTTGTTTGACATTGTTTGGGTGTGCCTATTTGCTTAGTACTTGCTAATTGTTCTGTAATTGTTTGCTTGTAATGAATGGTTGTGTGTTGTTCGCTTGCTTGATGTATGTTGATGATTATGAGTATGGTGACTAGGAGTAGAAGACTATGACTTAGGATACGAGAGGGAAGGATGAATAATATGGTAGTGTTGTAATGCTAGGCTTTAGGTGCATAAATCAACCTGGCTAAATGAGAGATAAGTAGGAATGCCTCCCGTAGTTCTGCTAGGATAAATACTGTAGGTTTGGCGCTTTATCCGTACTGAGAATCCATGGGTTGGGGATTCTCACTCCGTATATCATCAGACTTTTCAGGTACAGGTCCGAGCTTGGAAAGTTGGCGAAGTATTCATGAAGGAGGTTGGACGTCTAGTTTTCTCCAAGAATCCAAGTCTTCCGCTGTGTATTGTGGAGAACTAGGAGAGTCGGATTGTGTGTAGAAATAGAGGTTGGATTAGGTAGTGAACCTAAGCTTCGCAGGTTCAGTTGTATATTGTCGAACCATTTAATTATGTATAATTATTTTATATGTATACGGGTTGTAATTTTGGATGGTTACGGCTCTATTTTATGAAAAGGAAAATATTTATAACTTGTATACGGTTCGGATAGTATTGGATTTAGTTACTAGAGGATTGGCCCAAAATGTTGAACCTTTGAATTTACGTTTTTATCCATCTATTTATTTGACTTGTATGAAACGTCTCATTACTTTTCAGTCAACAGCGTCAGGACACAAACATCACTCATCATAGCGGAACGGAGCTTGAGATGTGCATTAATGCCAGATGCCTCTTTATCATTGGTTGTTCAACTCAGCCACTTTAGGCATTGACTATCCTAATGCATGAGAGACTGCACCATATATATATATATTGATTTTCATAAAGGAGGGTAAGAAAAGCAGTATATGAATATCCCAATCGATTGAACAAAGAGAAGTGAAGATGATGAGTTGGCATACATAATCAAACTAAATACTGGACACTCCCCCCCCCCCCTAAAAAAGAAGATAAAAGTACACCAAGTTAACTACTCAACTGTCATCCATCAGTGAATCATGAAAGTGCAGCTTCTTCTTCCTAGAGGGACGACAACAAAAGTACTTTTAGTGAATTTTATAAATTAATGCCAATGTGTGGTAGAGTAAATGTACTTACCACTAAGGCATTAAATTCAGCCTCCTCATCTATCACATCTATGATGACAGGATATTCAAGCAAGTCCTATTTATAAATGTCATCAGCAAACTCAATCAATTCTAGAGTATTATATTAAGGTGAAGTATATGGTGTAGAATACAATTTGCATCTACATATGTAGACAATAGCTGTCCCATGATGATAAGGTAGATACATGGGCCCACCTCATGAAATAATGTGCAGGGATGTTAGATTACGGCTGAAGGGGGCTTGCTTATGGTGAGGTTACGGAGTGATTAAGTACGTTAATAATGATTGAGTGGGTTTGAGTTGGGCTTGGGTCTTTTGGCAAGATAACATTGAGCTTGGTTATTTTGGGCTTGGAAGTTGGATCCACCTTGTGGATGTTTCTCCTTCGTTCTTAGATCTCCGTTCTCACCCAATTAGAAACAAGGACCACACTACAAGATACAGCCACTTAGATGTATCTTTGCCAATAATAAAAAACAAAATTGTATTTTTGCCCCAATTGCATATCCTCAAATATTACACTTCTGTCCTTATTCAACGCCAAAATCCCAAATATAATACTAAGACAATATGCAAGATATTACATACTTATTACATAAACTTTACAAGTATTTATAATTATACAAAAATTATCTGGAATAATACTTTTTACAATTGATGGGTTTTGAGAAATTGAATTAGAATATATCAAATGGAATTTAGTAACATAATAGTGACGTAGTCGACTATTTAATTTACGAAGCATATCAAGGTTGAGATACAAACTTCTGTTCATATACAAACCTTAGTATTTTTGGTTATGTACTTCGATCCTGACATATTTACCCAACTATATATACTGCAAAATTAAGTTTTCCTTCAAACTACTTTTTTTTCCAATCATCCTTTTGCATAATTTTTTTTTACATAATTTATGCTTCGTCCGTCCTTATATCACCTAAAAGTTTAGTTTTTACAATTTTACTCATTAGCTTTCACGTCAGGACTAAGAAACATAAAATGGATACTAAAAATTTTATTTTTAAATCCTATAATTTATTCTAAATCATTCAATTGGTTGGTCAATAACAGATTGAACATCAATCATCGCTGGTTTACTTGTCAAAGAATTAGAATTTAATTCATACTATGTGTGATTGAGGCTATATTTCAATGGCAAAACCTTTGCCTCTTAAATGCAATATCTTTAAGTTCAAACTCTTTTAGGGCTTATTTAGACGAGCTTCTCGTAAAAGATCTTTTTTTGAGTTTTTTTTTTAAAGATCTTTTACAAAAGTAAAAGTAATTTTATGTTTGGATATCTTATATAATAATATCTTTTATTTATTAATTATGTTTGGATACAATAATATAGAAGTACTTTTTTATTTATTTACTATGTTAAAAACATGTTTCTTTTAAAAAAAGATGTAAAAAACATCTTCTGAAAAAAGATTTTTTATTTTATTTTACTAGTACTTTTACTTTTACTATTAGAAACTATCTAAACACACAAAAACATAAAAAGATATTTTTTTGTCAAAAAAAGATATTTTTTAACCAAATAATGGCATCCAAACAAGCCATTAGTAAAACAAAAGTGAACTTGAATTTAATGGGTGAGTGAGTATACTGGATCTCTGTTATGAACTTAGAATTGGGGTTGTCCAATTCAAATGATAAAAAAAATTATATATAATTTGTATTGTGCTTTTTTTCTCACATAAAAAATAAACCACAACAAATGTTCAATATTGTATTCAGAAGAGACAAAATTTAAAACTTGTGTATCATATATATTGATAATTCAAAATTAGGAACCATGCAAATTTTAATTTGGCATTAACAAATTCCACTAACTTAATTTTCATTTTAACATTAATTTTATTTGTCTTCAAATAGTTTAATTTAATACTTCATGTGAATAAATCAATTTAATTTGAATATGTCAACTTCTCAATTTTTTTAATATTAATACCGTCGCAAGATTATTTAACTCAACAATATACATTATATTTTTTTATATATTTTTTCTTTATATTTTTTTGTGTTGTTAAATGGTGTGTACAGATGTGCACAATGGTACATCTAGTATTACCGATATTTTATAACAAATAAAAATTAAATTCTTTTCAACATAAGGTATACAATATATGCCGGAAACCCTAATTAAACTCCATTGGTTTTTTTATCCACACACGATACCTCTAAATTTTGTTTCATAACCATATTTTGGAAAACCTTATAATAGCTAAACACAAAAAAATTTCCAGTTCTAAACATAAATATCAATAACCCAACATTAAGCCCAAATGCCACCACCTAGCCCATCATAAAAAAAGGCTAGCCCAACCCATTCACCTAATACATAAACATAGCTAATTACCCAATTAAAGGAAACACCGTTCAAATACTTCCAACAGAGAAATGGGACTCAACACTCAAATTGGCCAATCAGGTAGAAACACTTGGTGTCTATATGTGTAGATGGTACACAGTAGAATTCATCATATATTAAACTTTACAATGAAATTATAGAAAGTTAACAGCATGTAGTTATTGTGATTTTGAACTTACATCATCAACAATTTGTAGAATCCCTTTCTCATCCTAAACAAAGAAAAACATAAAAGATCAACATTAGTTAACATTGCACTAGATTGCCTAAAAATTAGGAATTGAGTGGTATTCAAGACTTCATTCACACCAGTCTTCTAGAAAGTTTCCAGTCAAGTATAAATATAATTTGCGAGATAAACTCTTTTTGTATGGAAGTTTACCTTCACAGCAACTATAAATTACTAAGTTTTGATCATTCAGAGATCCAAATCTTTTTTGCTATATGCTCCAGATTGATTATTACCATAAGCTTACATAATCTATGCTATCCATACTGAAATTATTTCTTTCGTTGATGTATCTCCAATGATATACCTACCATACACATCTGATATGATCATTTGACAAGAATCAAATCTAATTAAAACCCTAACAAATAAATCAAAATAGATTAGACAAATTCCTAATCTAATACACTTGAATTTTAAACATAATCTACTGTAAGTACTCAAAAGCAATGGAAGGAACAGAGATTTTCATTTCAATTTCAAACCTATAGCAAGAAGTTCAACTAATTTATTATGAATCATAATTTGCTACATCTGTTAGGAAGGGATAAAGGAAAAAACAAAACACAAAAGAGGAAGTACCATTGTGGCACCTTGCAATGTACGTGAAAAGCTGAACCGGTCACGGCAGCGACGAGAGGAAGACATGGCGGCGGCGAGACGAAGACACGACGAAAGCAAGAAATCGGAAAAGATGAGAAACAAAGAAGCCACAACAACGAACATCTGAGAGGAGTTAGCACTTGTTGAGCGGTAGATCGTAGACGGAACGTCGACGACGAGGAGGGTGGCGATGGCGAACCCTTGCTATTGGTGACGGCTCGAAGAGAAGAAAGTAACGTTAACTCGTCAAGAGAAAAAAGTGGTGTGAAAAGTAGAGCAGAAAAAGGGTTTTGTCTTTTTAATTTAATAAAATTAACTATTACTTATTCTTATTATGCCCCTGACTTCACAAAATTATGGCAGTAGTATCCAATACCACAATTAACTAATATTACGGGGGTTTTATGGAAGTGCCATAATTTAGATGCCATTTTATTCATATTTTTTGTAGTGCATGTGCATGATTTAATATATCCAGATGTGTGAAAATGAAATAATGGCAAGCGTTGACAAACAACACCAAAGAAATTAATATCTTTCTGTAAATTTAATCCTTATGCATCCACGAGGTAAAATTAATTAATCCGAGATTCAATTGTTATTGATTGGCATGTTATATCATTAAAACATAAAAGTACTTTTTTGTATCACTAATATATAACGTAAAATAAAAAATGTTGGTTTTGTTAGTTTGGTATCTATTATATATATATTTTTTTCTTTTTAGAATGATGTTTATGTTGTATTGGCCACCATAACTCACATCATGGATATTCCTGATTAGTGGTATGGACTGTGTATATGCAACAAATCGACGTATGTTTCTACAAAAACTTTCAAGTGTTCAAGTTGTAGTTGTCTCCTTCTATTAGTCACTCCAATGTATTTATTTGTAATATATTTATTTTTTGTTTAGAATCTAATAATAGTCAATTAGTATATGATTTGATGTTTCTATTATTTTTATTTTCTGTTCAGTTAGGTTCCGAGTCAAGTTTGGTGTCATTGATGAGTATAACTCTGCATGTTTTGTGGTCTTTGATAAGGAGGCAAAACGTGTTTTGGAAAAGAGTTGTGCAAAGATACTTGATCCACTCTTATTGGTTTGTTCCGACAAATATTTATTTGATATAGCATTAGTTAAAGCATTTTAATACTTGAATAATTTGATTCTTTATATTAATTCTCAAAATGTTAAATGGTGAGGGAGATTTATGGGATACATCTCAAGTTTTGCAAAACCTTATTGAGAAGATATTTCTCTTTATCAATGAAGTTCAGATTTCTGATAACCCTCATTTTAGGCCTTCTTATAAAGTTAGGAAGATGATTGATGATTTGGGCCTCAAATAAATTCAAAGAGGCTAACCCAATTAGAACTATGAGTGCACTGACAATTAAAATTTTTATTGGAAATCATTTAAAGTTTTTTGGTTATTTTGTTATCAATACTATCTAATTTAAATAACTTCGTTATGTAAGTTATAATTGTAGGATTTTGTCTACGATGATGGTTTAATTCCAATGTCAAAGGCATCCTCATTTATTGAAGGGAAGGGATCTAGAAGTCCGAAGGCAAGTTATTCGAAAGATATTATTAAGCATATGATGTGAATAAAATGTCTTTAGGTAAACATGGTGTTTTTTGTGAAAAAAAAATAGAATTTGATGGTTGAATTCTCTAATGAAATTGTGGACAATGATAGTTTCAAGGAGGTACAAGATGCATATACATCAAATAAGCGATTATCCTCTCAGTCTGGGACACGAGTAGAGACTTTTACTTGCAATAAGATAATCAAGATTGAGAAGGAAAACTGAGAATTTGAATGAGCATGTTTTAAGATTTCAAAAGAGAAGAAAAGAAGCCATTTAAATACCCATGAAGTAAACAAAAAATTAAACATGTTGATTTAAAAGCAAAAGCATATATTTTCAGACAAAAAGAAAAAAACATTCATTTTCAAGTGGCTCTAGACTGATGTTTTCTCTATGCAATCATAACAGGAAAATGCATTAACCATTACCATCAAACATAAATAACAATAGTTATTTTATAGAAAAAGGTTCTTGTTAAAAATTTTGAAAATACCGTTCCAGCAATCCATCATGGAGGTGTGGAAGACTCTGATCACCAACTCCCAAACAATACACAATTGATCTTGTAATCACTACAGATTTTTTAAAAAGAAGATTAAAACAAAGGAGACAAAAGCTTTAACAAAATATCTCCTTGAAATTATTTAACAACTCTTCTTACTCCAAGTCTTATAGAAATTGAAGCCGCTGAGAACGAACGTTCTGATCATCTGAGGTAATATAATCTGGAGTGCTACATTCACAAATTAAAGAAAAAAAAAACTATTTTAGAGCCAAAATGAAAATCAACAGCAGAAGAAGAAGATGGAGGGGAAAGAGAGATACCTGACCTAGTTGAAAGTGTATCCTTCTTCATCGTCGACAGACACATGAAGTTCATCTCTCTCTCTCTCTGTGAATCCCTCTCTTGCAGCTAACCACTTCAACGGTAACTTCTTCCAGAAACGGCGACGGAAGAGCAGTGGCTCAACGACGAAAGCAGCTCCCTCCCCCCTCCGTCGCATCTTGCTTCTCTCTCCGTCTCACGTCATTTCTCTCTCTACAACTCAATTTTTCTCTTTGTTTTCTCGGCCTTCAGCGTCGAGCTTCTCTCTCCTCACCAATTGAATCGCGACGTGGCGGCACTCCTTGCTGCTGATGCCGTCCCCTTCTTTTCTTCCTTTCTTTCTTTTTATTTTGTTCCCGTCTTTACTCTCTAAATTTTGATGAAGAGAGTGATGAGATAATGGGAAGTGAAGAGGAGAGAGGGATATTTTCCTTTTCTGCTTTTTTTTCTCTTTCTTCCCTCCATTTTAGTCTTTTGAGATAGAGAGATAAGATATGATTTGATTTTTTAAATTTTGGGAGGAAAATTTTCCTCCTTATCCATTGAGTAAAAGCTTTGTTTGATTTTTGAAATTATAAAAAAAAACTTTTGATTTTTTTAATATTTGTTAACATTCATGTCCATCTTATTGTCTTTACCTATTATATTTTATAGATAGATGTACTCCAAATCAAATCAGCGTCGCATGAATTTTATATCATAAATCTGAAAGAAGTCAGTTTTTGGAACTCTGGAGTTACCCCTTTGTACAAGGGTATAGTTTCCTATATCGTTTTTCATCTCTACAGTGAACTGCACACACACACCATTGTTTTCAACCACTTTTTCATTTCTCACTCATCTCTTCAATGTTATTGCTCCATTTCCACTCTATTCGTGTTTATTATCTTAATCATGAAATTCTTTTCTTTTATTAATTATTGCTATTATAAGAAAAAATTAGAAATAGTGCTACCTTGTAATAATATTATTGCACTATATATGAATCACTCAATTTTATTTGTGCCATATTTAATTATATTTTAAATTGGTTAATATATTTTTACACTTTTTATATTCACTATTTTTTGCCTTAAAAAAATTCAGACAAGAACCAACTTCCTAATATACAAGACATAAAGTAAAGAACCAAATTTGATGAGTAATAATGCAACCAATCTGATGGAAGAAGTCCAACGAGAAGCAAGACTTAAGAGAAAAATGATATTATAAAACAAGGAAATACAAAGCAACAAAATACGAATCAAGGTATCTTTTATATTAAAAAAATTACTAATTTATATTTGTCATTACCATTTCTTAATTATTAGTCAACTCAATCACATGTATCAACATTTTATATATATATATATATATATATATTATCTAGTGAGAATGTAATTTTTATTTGAGAACATGAGAATGCATTTATGATCATTAGATTAATTTGGATGGTTAAGATTAAACATCTCCACTAACTAGCAATAAATGCATCTCCACTAAATAGTAATAAATGCATTCATAAATGTTTAAATTCAATAAATATATTTTTAATTATGATCCTAAAATTAAATATTCAAATTCACTATTATTGGGGAAAAGAATTACCTTATATTGTTCTTACTTTTTTTTTTCAATTTTTTTAACCTCACAGAAATACAAAAGTAAACAAGAGTATGATTTATTGTGTTATTAATTTTTGTAAATATGTTTTAAATTTAAGAACGATAACAATAGTAAACTAAACGCATAAACTATTGGTTAAATAAAGAAAACTTTTAATGGTAGAAGTTACTAAAACTTTTTATTTTAATAAATATTTTTAGAATATATTCAATAAAAACTTTTAGAAAACTATTTTTTCCGAAATCCTTTATATAATCATTTAGTAAATAAATAATTTTCACAATAAAATAGAAAAATATATACTAATAAATATTTGTGAGGTTTATTTATTAAGACTTTAATTTTTTATTTTTTAATATTAATATTTTTTTGGTATTGTAATATTAATATGTTTATTATTGAGTATTTTGATATTTTGAATTAAGTGTTTAATTTATTAAATCTTTAACTTAGTTAAATGTGGA